>CM028924.1:11631324-11798824 GCA_016801845.1 Polydactylus sextarius
TCCACAATCAGTTGTCAACTTTTGCCTCTTTTCACTATAAGTCACTGGCATGTACACACATGCACAGAGTTGTGTGGGAACCATTTGTGCATTAAAGATGATCAACAGTCTTTTAAATTGTTCAGAGGTAATGGAGTGATTTGCAGGCACGTTAAAAGTCACCACACACCACTCAAAATTCACAATTCATCAATGATCCGCATTTCGTGTGCTAAATCGAGTGGGAGTTTCTTGTTATGCTGTCGTCAAGCCACACTGTCAAATCGGACGTTGTAATCGTGGCTTTTTGAAATTGTCACATGTAACAATCAGATATTACAGATAAGAATGGGAGGAAGGAAAACGTGTCATGTCGCTTCACTGCAGAAATGTACACCGAAATATTGGCTTTCTCATCAGACAGACAGTCAAAGGAAGATCAATCCAAGTTTAGAGTTTTAAGTTTTTGTCCTCAGAGTTGGTTAGCTTAGCTTGGCTTATTGAAAATACTGGAAATATGGATATGTGGCTAGGCAGCCGTATCTTCTTGAAAGTAAAAACCAAATCAAAAAAGTGAAATGACAGTTTTGGGAGGAACATTTAGTCACTTTCTTGCTGAGGGTTATTCGAGAAAATAAATTAACCACATGTGTCTTTAAGTAAGTTAGATGTTGCTAGGGGAAATAACCAGTCTGGCTGTGTTTGAAGGTAAAAGCAGAATAAATAATCTCTTATCTCTATGGAAGACCTCCTGTCTGCTACCAGTACCCTAGTAGACCACTCCACCTGACTTTAATGATGTCAGTTCAGGTGCACTCATGTCACACATCAGGAAGGTACTGTTCAAACACGGTTATACCTCCACACATCTGGATGTATATGTATATGGAGATAGATAGATAGACAGACAGATATATAGATGAATACTTTATTACTCCCAAAGGGAAATGAAGGCATCCAGTAGCTTATAGACAAAACACAAGATATTATATTATAAAAAAAACCAAAAGGATGAAGATAAAATGTAAAATATAAAACAGGGCAAAAATTGCCTGTAGCACAAAATAAAGTACCAAGTGCGACAGTGCATGTATATGTATACTGTAGCTGAAGCTACGGGTTTAAAGTCAGTTTTAAATTGCGAGTTCAAATCATTATCTAATCACTTCAAATAAGCAGAACACACGCTCACAGATAAAGATAACAGGAAGCAAAAGTAAGTCAAGTGTCAACACTCAACACAAACCACATATTGCTTTTCTGAGCTGCAGACGACTGACTCGATGGACGAGGACATCAAACCCCAGCCAGTTTATGCTTGGGTCTTTGGCTGTATCATTGTGCTGGGTCTACCTCTCAATGGTGTGTCTTTGTGGATTATGCTACGCCGCCATGGCCTCAAATCCACCAGCGCTGTCTTCATGGTCAACCTGGCACTGTCAGACCTGCTGCTCGTCATCTCCCTGCCCATGAGGGTCTACTTTTACGCAACTGGTGTCTGGCCGCTGGGAAGTATGGCGTGCATGTGGATCACAATATTCTTTCGCAACAACCTCTGTTCCAGCTCACTCTTCATCACTTTCATCAGCGTGGACCGGCTGCTGGCTGTGGTTTATCCTCTGAGGTCACGCCACCTGCGAACGTCGTTTAACGCCTGGAAAGCTGTGGTGCTGATCTGGCTGTTTGTAGTGACAATGAGCATCCCAGAGAGTATGGAGTTAGTAAAAAAACTGAACAGCAACAATAATTCTATCTGTTTTGAAAACACTTCTCCTCCTAATTCACTGACTTATTTGTGGTCTGCGCTGCTGTTCATCATGCTGGCTGTCAATGTTGTGTGCACTTCCCTGGTATCCTGGTCACTACGCCATCTGAATGAATCGTCATACATCAGCAACAAGGTGAATGTCCTGCTGATTTTCAGCATGAACTTAGTTATGTTCGTTGTGTGTTTCCTGCCCGTGACAGTTGGACTTTGTACAATGAGCGTAACTACTCCTTTGATATGTCTTGCAACTCTGAACTGTTGTCTGGATCCACTGTTGTATTACTTTTCTTTTGACGCCTTCTGGAAGAAAAAGCAGATTGTGGCTCCTCCAAGAGAAAAATAGACGAGAGACGTCCCGTTTTTATGTTTTAATAAAGCACCATGATGTTTTGCTTTCATGTTTAATTTGTGACTATAGACTATATAAGCTGATAAGGGGGAAAAAAAGTGCAAATAATGTGTTCGCCTTCTTCCTTAGAGTCGGTTAGCTTAGCTTGGATTATTGAAAAGACTGGAAATGTTGATAAATGGCAAGAAAGTGATAAGAATGAATTCGCATGAATTCATGATTGTGGTGGTGACAGCTGCCGTCTTGTGGTAGCAAATAGTACTGCATGGTGTTCATCACGTTTTACTCATTTTACATTTACATCAATTATTTAATGTTTTTTTTGCAATAACGCTATTGATATATGTCTGCAGTGTATTCAAATGCACACCTATATTATCAGAGGTGTCAAAAGTATTTACATTAATTACACAAGTAGAAGTATAGATACTAGGGTTCACAAAGACTTCTGTAGAAGTTAAAGTATCAGCTCAAAGTTTTTACTCAAGTAAAAGTGCAAAAGTACTGGTTTCAAAACTACTTAAAGTATTAAAGTAAAAGTAATGTAAAAGGGGGAAAAAGCTTAACTTAGGCTGCGCCACAGGGGCCTATGATGCACTGCCTCACCTCCCAAAAAACATTTTTCCAAAGGCCGTGATGACTTTAAAATATATTATAAATGAAATATTATAATACATTAAAATGTTAATGTTGAAAAATTTGGAATGCACTAGGCTAAATGCCGCATATATGCTCAATTGAAAATGAACACATTTTAGTACAATGCAAATATATTAAGGGACCATATACGTGTACTACCGAGCATTAACGTGTCGACTCAACAGACCCAGTTTATTTGGGACAGGCGTCTATATAAGATAGACATGAGACAAGGCAAAGTACCAAAGTGACCTACTGTGGCGCTCTGGTATCATTATCGGTATCGTTGACATGACAAGCTGGAATGAAAACAAACCAAAAATGAAATAGGAGCAACAAGGTTAGTGTTAAAATGTAAGGAATGGAAAGTATAGATAATTGTGTGAAGTTTAGATAGCCAAAATTTCTACTTAAGTAAGGCAACCAAGTATTTGTACTTCGTTACTTGACACCTTTGTATATTATTAACTCATCTGAACAGAGCAGATATGATTGACTAGCTGGTCTCAGCTAGTCAGTGCTTTACCATTATCCATCCCATAAATGTCAATTTTGTTTCCTGTATTTGCGTCAGGGCGTTGGAACTATGGTCCTAAGGACGTGGGCTGTACGTGGGCTGTTTCCTCCCCTTCCTGAAAGACAACCACGCATCTAGATGTCTCAGCACACACACACACACACACACACACACCTTACCGCTCACCCTCACACGCCAATGTGCAATCTTACAACACAACAACAACGCAACCAGACACTTTACATAAAATAAACTACATGTGCAATAAATTCACCCACATATTATGTTATACCACACCTTCTTCTTATCTGCCATGCAAACACCTCAATGTTGTTAATACTTGTATTTTGCATTGAGCACTTTTATATTGTGTTTCTATTAGGACCAAACAGCAGCCCTTGTAATTCCCTGCAGCATCTTATTGTCGTACGGTGACAATGAAAGACTTCTATTCTATTAAATATTGGTAGGACACACTGTCAGTGATGAAGGACACAAACATTTAATAAAAACCGATATCGATTTAAGTTCAAATAGAAACAATTTCACGTCTGTCAAGTACATTTCTACCAGATTTGCTTCTTGAAAATATAAAAATGACACGATCAGGTAACCACGTTAATAAAGGATGCAGTCATTAAAAACATTAGGACATTTTTTTTCCACTACTTTATTCACAGACAGATTTTATTTGCAGACATAATATACAGATAAGAGTTGGTTTCATTGAACTAACATATATATTATATGCTTCCTTTCAGTAGTATTGACTTTAGTCCGCTCTCCGACTCTGGACTAAGGCTAAAACGTTGGTTTACAAAACATTCTAACGGTTCTGTTTCTCTTATAGATAAACACATGCAAGGCAAAAACAAAGACGTCATCGTAAAACGATCCACAAATGCAGCGATAAGGAGCCGTCGAGCAACGAATGAAAAAAAAAAAAAAAAAAAAAGCACAATAACAGAGAAAATCAGATGACAAATGGAATATTTTGAAAGTCTACTATATAAAGATGCTTTTTGTAAAAAAAAAAAAAAAAAAAAAAAAAAAGGTGGTAAATAAGCAACAGGTTTAAGATCCAAGCTAGCAATTAGTCATCAGCAGTTACATGTTTATATAAAAGAAAATAAAAAGATCATTGAAACCTACATGGATGATGTTTGCTCAGATAAAGTAAGGTTTCATGCTTCAAGTTGACGACAGTGTTAGCGGAACCGAGGGACACAAAGTAACCTCCGGGGAAGGAGAACACACGAAGAAGAGTCTCCTCCCAACTACAGTAACCATCATATAAACCCCCAGAGTGACAGGAGAGGTCTTGAAATTACAATTGGTTATTGGCTTAAAGACCTGGCTACATGGAAAATCCTGTGATAGAACCAACAGCTTAGTATTGCGTCACAGTTCAGGGTAAATATTACCAATGGGAAATAGAAAAAAAAAAAAAAAAAAAAAAGTAGGCCAGTAGTGAAATAATAATAATAATAATAATAATCAAATCTTTAACAAAGGACGAAAACATTAAATTAAAAAAAAAAAAAAAAAAAAATCACAAATAAAGTGCAACTCAGACGTGATCTGATCCAGCGGACAGTGCTACAGGTGGCTGGGGTGGTGACTGAAGATGTGCCTTTAGGTGGGTGAGACGACGCCGGCCGACAGCCGTCGCGTTTAAGCCTCGTCGCAGATGGCGGTTTCCACCACAAACGTGTTCTCAAAGTGACGGATGCGGTGGCAGTCTTTTGCCTCGCGCTTGTTGACGCCTTTTGAGAGAAACGGGGGACGAGACACAGAGAGGGAATGAGCGTTCGACTTGGTTTCGGAGCCAGTTAAGCTTCAGCTGTGATGGCGACACTTTAAAAGCTCCTGCTGCTTTTAAACACCCCCCCCCCCCCTCTCAATTATCCCAAACTTACGTCTGCGTGTGACACGACGGCTCAGGCGGTACGTGTCCTTCCCGTTACACAGGCGGTAGATGAACAGTCCCAGCTGGCGCATGTTGTGCACTTTGCCAGTTACAACCATTTCTTCATGGATGATGTAGGTCTGAGGCAAGTACGTTCCCTTCTGCAACAGAGACAGTGGTTCCATAACAACAAGCTCACAGAGGCTAAAGGACTGGATAAAAACACATTACACTAGGTATTTACACACTACGTGTCTGTGTCTGTACATTCCTTTCTTTCTTTACAGTCTGGTCACACCATTACTAAAAACAGCATCACTGTGCAGTACAGGAGGGTCACAGTGTGTGTGGATTAGGTTTTGGGGAACGAATTACATCCAAATCTGAAATCTGACACAGGAACTGCAGTGGTCAACGGCAAAGTGACTTGAATTACTGACATTTGCAGAAACGGAGGAGCAGGAAGTCCAGGAAGGAGAAAGATGTCCAACTGTAGCTTATTTATTGAAAGTCCTCTGCTTTAGTATAAACTCCTCAAGTAAACTCACAATTTTTCAATCAGAGGAGCAGCTAGTTAGCTAGCTAACTTGCTAAGAGGTCTGAGAGAAGAGAGCTATTGGATCTTGTTATGTTTAATTGTCAGAGACAGTCACAGTTTCGTTACCTTGACGTTAATAAGAAGCTCCCAGAGGTTCCGTGGAGGCATCACGACGGTGGTGTTGAGCTCAGTGACGTAGCATTTATCCAGAGCGATGTCATGGTAAGCGGTCAGTCCCTGGAAAATAAAGCAGTTACTAACAAACAAAATGAAACAGATTTGGGTCCAGACTGAATCTTTCCCCAGTCCTCAGAGGATGAATCCAAAGCACCATCATCTTGTCGAAATGTAAATTTTTAAATTTTTGTAATGGTAAATATCTGTAAATTAAAACATTAGCTTAACATCAGCATGTTGGCACCATCATCACATGAAAGCTTCATGACTAAAGGCGCTTCATATTTCTTTTCATCTCCGGTGATTTGTCAGGGGAGAGCTATTAAACAGCGTTATAATGAGTTGTTTGTAATCAAAACGTGACTGTGCAGTTTCTCTCTTCGAGTCGCATACGTCAAGTGTTTCGCGTGTTTGTCCTCACTCTGTGGAAATCGTGGATTATTTCAGCGGGGTCGCTGCCTCCAAAGTGAGGCACGGGAACAGTGATCTTCTCGTAGTTGTCAGCCAAATAGATGCCCACGTTCTCCTCCAGCTCCTGGCGCCCGCGCAGCGGGGCGTTCATGGTGTCGTCGTAAAACACGTGGCAGTTGAACAGGTTCTCCTCCTGGATCTGCGCATGTACACGTGAATCAGAACTTTAAGAATCTTAGTATTCATCAGCAACGAATGAACAGCTGAGGACTATAATAATAGGTGTAAACTGCAGCATTTGATTCAAAAGTCGACTTGAGATACGCACAAAACATAGTACAGTAAAACCAGGTCTTACACGATGTATAAAGTAGTAGCGGTACACATAGATGGAGGCAAGGACCAAACCGGCCATGAACACCACCAGACCAAAAGTCAGGCAGCACAGGCCGTTCAGGATTGACTTCTTAGGCCGCAGCGGCAGAACCAGCTCTTCCTCATCCTGAAACACACACACACACACACACACTGACATTAATACTTCAAAAAGGACACAGAATAGGATTTGCGGCTTCAATTCGACTTTCGGCTTACTCGTCATCACCGTGACGAGCGGTTGAAAATGACCTGGACTGGCCGGCTGATAAATAGCAGCTCACATTATTGGCAATGCTGCATTTCGGGCAGGAATTAGCAGCGCTGAACCCAGCCAGAGGAAGCGATGATGGAGCACTTGTTAATGAAAACTAGACCGAGGTGATGAATAATCTTCCCAGACGCCTCCAGTCTCACAGTCCATCTGCTGGAGCCGCACGCCCAACCTGTGCTGGCAGGGTGGCACTACACTCTGGATGCTAACTACTCACTCACTGGGCACTGATATTTACAACGATAACAACTAACAGGGAAGCAGATCAGAGCTTATTGTAGATGTGCTGCTGCGTGCTTGTGGCAGGTAACAATGTTTTGTGAAAAACTGCGGCGTTAAAATAAAGAAAGGTCGCTATTCTTAGCCCGAGTGTGTATAACGGTGTGAATGGGTGTTGTCTTTTAGGAGAAACTTCTACGGAACATAATTACATGTTCAATCAGTCGCAGTTTCTGAACGTTTTCCACGTCTTCTGTGACTAATATCAAGACAGTGACTATATGGGCGGAATTGCATGTTTCAGTCAGGCGTATTGTCTGCCGTGGAAGCATTTGGAGACGGAGTTTGTAAGCACAAGGCGACAACTGTGCGAAGACACACTTCTGTGAGACTCGGCTCTTTGTGTTCTCCCTCCGCGCTGACAGAGATAGAGGCGCTTTCACACCATTTAAGAGCGTGACACACCACGAGGCCCGTCTGTGTCCTGTTGGTACGCGTTAGGGACAAAAAAAAAAAAAAAAACAAAAAACAGGACAGTTAAAGTTGCCCTGCACTTTTACACCATTCAATTTTAATGTAAACCTTGTGCGCTCTCTATATCCAACATCTCTGGGTGTTGTCTGCGTAAATTTGGCAAAGTGTTGAAGGCCAAAAGTTGAGAAGTTGCGTGAAAAATGATATTGCATGTGCTGCACGCAACCACGGCAACCCATCTGCCATTTTGTCAGCAAAAGCTTGTGCATTTATTGCATTCAGTCTCTCTCTCTCTTCTCTTTTTATTTTATTTTTTTTTTAACAAAAATGAGGAGTTACATTTGCACTGAAAAAGGAGGGAGGTTTTGAAGCCTTGTCACTTTAAAGCCAAAATCCATTCTAATCTTTGTAGATCTTTTGTTTTCCCATCTCATTTATCTTACAGTCCAAAAGAAAGAGCGTGCATCTGCTTATCTGGGATAACAAGGCTGCAATAAGCGCACTGGCGCAGTGGAAACCATCACAGCACTGACATGTTTTGTTTCCAACCCAAATGGCGATAGATGCTGTCAGATATCCCTCTGCTGCTGCTGCTGCTGCTGCTGATGCTGCTGCTGCTCGTGGTCGTGCAGGTGCAGGATGCCCCGCAGAGCAGCCAAACCGGAGAGCCGGGCACAGCGGGCGTCACGTTACATAATCTGTCGCGCTCAGACAACAATGACAAGTATTTATGAATAAAGAAACAAGACGAGACCGGTTTACTCACCATCGGATGAGGGATGAGGATTTCGGTCTTGTCGCCATCGTTCTCTTTTTCCACTTTCTGTCCCGCGACAGACTGGAAACTGATCTTCACCATGGCTCAGTGTCTCTGTCTGTCTGTCTGTCTGTCTGTCTGATTGTGCGTACGGCTCTTCACTCTTCTGTGATGATGACAACTAGACACCTTCAGGACACTAAATCCCCGCACCTCGTCGACGCGCCGCCCTCTTCTCACCACCGAGCTGCTTCTCTATCTGTTTTTGTCTTTATCCACCGGAAGTGTGCTCTTTTCATTTTTTTTTTCTATCCTTAAAGGACCAGTCCCCTACTTTTTTATTTTTTAATGTCAATGACAAGGAGACACAAACAATTATAAACACAATCCTGATCGAGATCTCATCTCATTTTTATATAATACATTCATAAAAGAAAGAAAGAAATTAAACAAACTCATTTTGGTTTTGAGTGATAAAAGCCAGCCCCTGGTGGTCATCATTGGTATTGCACGTTTGCTAATTTCTGTTAAGGCTTCACCTGACGCCTGATGTTTTTTTTTATTTTTTAGTTGTAAAAAAATGTAACCATTACTCTTGACATCATTAAGATTCTGCTTTGTGCATCTGCGTGTTATTCTCATCTCCGTGTTATTAAAAAGAGTAAGCCACACATTTATAAATCGACTCAATTTATTGACAATCTGCGGGCTTCATCTCTCCAGCTTCGTGCAAATCAACAAGTCTTCATCCTCAGGCCACTAGCAATCCAATACCACTGACTTGATCAATCACTGTTTTTGGAAGAAATTATATTTCTATGTGGCAAATAATTTACTAGTAGGCGTAGTGGAGCGATAGAAAACCAACAGTCATGACATGGCTCGCTGCTGATTCTGTGCATCTGAATCATAAACTGAAGGAAATAATAGCAGTTCAGTCAGTGAGGTCATTCATTCTGTTAGTTCCGGCTCTTATTTAAAAAAAAGGAAAGGCAGCACGTTATAGATGCTGGTTATTGTTCATTTCTCTCTGAGAATCTGAGTAAATTGGGTCGTTCTGGAACATTGTTTGGAAGAACAGCGTACTTTGATTAAAAAGCTGATCAGACTCGGGGGGGGAAACGCATTTAGGAGTTCAGAAAATGATGGGCTGCTCAACTAAAATGATCTCAAATGCTTTAAAATGGCAACCATAACCTGAAAGATCCACCCATCCCGTATTCGGGGTCAGACGACTGTAGCCTATGCCGGCTGCTTACGGGCGAAGGCAGCGTACACCCTGGACGGCCGCCAGCTCGTGGCATGGCCACATAAAACCTGAAAGATGTGGAAGAAAATGGAAAACTACCATTCCAATGGATTGAAGAAAAGACACCAGAAAGATCAAAGAAGATCATAAGTTAACTGTGAGTACTGTTACAATAAGAAGACAATAAGAAGACTGTTGGTAAAAAAAAAAAAAAATGTGCTGAAGAAGGTTGCAATTGGCCAAAGAACGCATCAACTGACCGTTCAGTCTGGCGGAAACACTAGAATGCCAGCTATGCCAGACGAGCGGGTCATTGGAGCACATCCTTAGCCGTTGCCCAAAAGCCCTGGGAGATGGGCGATGCCGCTGGCCTCGTGACCGAGTTCTGCGGGCGATAGCTGATACCATCTGCACTAGCATCAATTCCAGCAAGCGGCAACACCCTTCAAAGGGTTCAATCGGTTGAGAAGCCTCAAATCCGACCAAAAAACCTGGGCGGGCTACTCTCAACAGTGAGAGATTGGCATCTCCTGGTTGATCTAGTTAGGCAGGTGAAGTTCCTGCTTGGTTACCAGAGTGTGGTGGCGCTGCTGGAGTTGACAGTTGTTCCCTTGGGAAGTCAAAATGGAAGAGAGGATGAGAGCCAAATATGATGCTGGTAGCAGACTGTCAGGGGCATTGGACGGCTCGTTGTGAACCTGCTGAAGTGGGGTCTGATCGCCCCCGGCTGCGTCACTCAAGAAGGTGTTTGATGATGACTCGAAACACTGCACCGCAAAGTGTAGTACATTGCTGACCTAAGAGAAACAGCGGAATATTTTGTGGACTGTCTGATGGCTCACAGACAGTTTGTCAGACGACCCTTTGCCTTCAAGCAAAGAGGAAATGCCCATGAAATTGATGTTTCAACAAGACCCCAAACACACCAGTAAAACCAGAAACATCTTGGTTCAAGACCAACAGGTTTGATGTTACGGAGTGGCCAGTTCAATCAATAGAAAACTAATGGAGTGACATTAAGTCTCTAATGCAAAATCCAAGAAATTCGGAAGAATGATCCCAGGCTGGAATACCTGAAGTTGGTCGGCTCCATCTAACACAGACATACAGCAGAAACAGTGGTTATACAACTAAAAATTAGTTCAGTGATTCAAAAGAAAGCAAACAATTTTCAGTTCATACAGTCAATGTTTGAGTTTGTAAAGATCTGTTCAACACAAACACTTAAACATTTGATATACACATACGTTTTGCTCGATATATTTTAATACTACGACTTTTAAACACACAACCTTTACTTTGACCGAGCACTTTTATGTTTTAGGTTTGTCGCTCCTCCCACCCTAGAAGCTCACGTGCGTACGACAGCATCATCACAAACTCGACAGACGTGTGGTTTATGCACACAGGAAGAAAACGACCACAGCTTTGAGTTATTCCAAATGTTTTTTTTTTCTTTATTTTCGATTGTAGGGCCCAGGCCTTTGACACTTCTGAAAGCACCCACACTCTATGCCGAAACCGGAGTCAAAGTCAGCATGTAGCAATATAGCCAAGAGTTCAAACTGACATTTCAATGTTGTTAAATATTTGGAAAAAAAAGAAACAATTCCAGTACAACGTGTTTAGTATAGCATCATGCACAGCCAGTGGAGGAACATGCATGTTCAATGTGCATGGAGGAACTGTGTCTATCCGAGTCGTGCTGTTGTTGCACCGAGGTGGATTTCATTTACTGGTTTGAACGTGTAAATGTGTGTCATTAGATGGACCTGGTCGTTCACTGTAAATGAACAAATCTGTGGTTTCCTCAGTTTTGCTCAGCTCCATGAGGACATTTCAACATGCCCAAAGTACTCAGTTACCCACAATGCTTTACACTCATAATTGTACTGGAATTATAAACCCTTTGAAGAGAATGGCTCAAACATGAGGAGAAGGGGGGGGGGAAGTAAGAATGATGTGCTGAGTTGCCAATGTCCTGATGAGCTCACCCCTTAAGCAGACTCACTATGAGGCCACACAGCACTTCCAGGCCAGCGGCCGCGTAGTGAGAATGAAGGGGGTGGGGGTGTCCCCGGTCCTCGACTCCAGTCAGGTGAAGTTGATCGCTCAGCACCTCACAAAGTGCACAAACACACAGGCTTTCATTTTTCAGCTAATACTCTCCAGGTCCCTCCCTCCCTCCCGCATTGCTCGCACCCCTGCAGCAGTCTGAGATACTCAAAATGTAGATGGATAAAAAGAGGATTAACAGATCCAGAGCTAATACCATGACATTCCTCTGCTGTACAAATTGTTAATATCCTATAGGTTAGCTAAATGTGAGCTGGCCCTTTAAGTTATGTACAAAGAAACCCACCAGCAACCATTTCAGCAGTAAAATGAAATGCAAAAACAATGTCACTTAACTTGTTTGTTTGTTTTTCTGGTTTAGAAAGTAATTTAATTACAATTAACCAAAAACATGATGTTTAAGGTAATATATATATAATATATATATTCATATGTCAAGGTTAAACAAAAAAAATCTACAAAGCAAAAAAAAAAAAAAAAAAAGGCATATGTACATGTTCACCCTGTCTCAGAAAACAATAGAGACTCAACTCTCAGGCGTTGCCAGATTCATACCTTACATCCCTGCCTCTTTCCTCATGTGCTTCAAGTGCTGTGTAATAACAAAGCACACGGGAGGTAAATGGTTCCGTGTGATGGCATCTGAGAGCTCGTCCCGCCAAAAAAAAAAAAATAAAAAATAAAATCGGTAAAATGAACCACTGTTGCTTTATTCGATGAAGGCATAGATGCGAACTGTAGCGGTTGCCGTGACGCACGTGCATTTCCGAGTCTGTGGCACTGAACACGGGAGCCAGACCGGGCAGGCCATCACAGAGCTGATGCCGGGTACAGCCTTGGATCTGTCACATTTCAAGGCATGCAAACAAACACACCGATGTTCAATTTGCTCGTACCATTTCCATCACACAGTTTTAGCTGATATTCTTGCAGTATGTGTGTATGCATTTTTTTTTTTTATTTTAATGTAATACATATATGTGTGTGTAAACTATTTTTTTTTTTTTTTTAATCCTTGGTGTCTATGAGGAAGTCTGCCTTACTTTTAAATGCACGGACAATTTCTGTCACTATGTTCGATGGACTGTTGTATCATTATTAATATACTTTGCATGTCTCAATGTGCAAGAAAGCAGCAGCATCTATTATTTTCTCTTATTTCTTTTAAAGGAAAAAAAAAAAAAAAAAAACAACAGACTGAAAAAGAAAAAAGGAAAAAAAAAAAAAAAAAAAAATCAAATGTTCTCTGAGGAGCAGAGGAGCTGGCGACTTCCCGATGACTTGATATGCGTACGTTTGTGTTTCGTCGGTTTTTATTTGTTTCCCCAATTTTTGTTCAGAAACCAGAACAGCAGCTGCTGATGGTTCTATATTAAGCAGATGTTGTCTGGATATGTTCCAGACATGGTCCTGGTGGCTCCTCCCCCTCCCCCCTCCACCCACCCCCTCCACCTCTGAACTTTCCTCAGGCCTCCTGTGGGGCAGGCCTCTTCAGGTCCCTGATCTGTTTGACCAGGTAAGTCTTTTCGTCATTGAACTGTTCGTCCTCTGTTCTGTCATTCTGGAACTTGCTGAGAAACTCGATGAGTTTGGTCTGGTTCTTCAGCAGGATGTCCAGGATCGGCTGCGTCTTGTTCGGGTTGGCCACAAACACCTGGCGGGTGAAGAGACACGATAAGGATACGGATGTAATGTCCCTGTATTTAATGGTGACAACAGCAGTTGTAGCAGCTTTAAGTGACACCACAGTAAAGTTTTTAATCTTGAAATCTCTTCATTGAAAAGTTGGAAGTTTAAACTCGACTGGCGTCGGCGTTTTTAACGGCACTAACATTTAGGATTACATGACACAGACGTCAGACATCAGACCTGAACGCCGCTTAAGATTTTTACCTTAAAAACGTGGAACGCCTCAAACTGAATGTTGCGGCTTTTGTCCCGTAGCAGATTCATCATTAGTTTGAGATTCTCTGGCTTGCTGATGTATTTCGTCATTATGGTGAAATTGTGCCGGTCCAGAAGCAACTCCCCCAGTAACTAGATCATTTCAGAACGAGAAACAGGAGTGGGTTAGGGTTTTAATATAGATGTGATAAATTGGCAGAGTGTAAAAACCTATAATGAAGCATAAGAAATAAGATGAGAGCGTAACAGCAGCTTTGGAACTAAATGGGTGGTCATGTTATGGGGGTTTAAGAAACATGTGGTCCCGCCACTAGATGGCGGTGCTGACTGGGTGATGACTGACTGGGGAATGAAGAAACCCAAGACTGTGACAGGAACCCATCTTTAAATAGCTCTCTGAATTGAGTTACACTACTACATGCGACCTGTTTACTGGCATGACTCAGGGTCCTTACCTTGAGGGACTGCCGTTTAGTCACGTAGTTTTCTGAGTGGAGTAACTTCTCATATTCACTAAAGAACTGGACAAACAGAGAGAGAGAGAGAGAGAGAGAGGGAGGAAAGAAATAGAAATGTTGGCGGTTGAGAGGGAGAGTGTTATCTGAATCCATCAAGTGGTGGTTTTCACTGTTAAATGCTAAATACAGCTTGTAAATATATTCCAAGTTTGGTTTGACGTTTACAGGAAAGACTGCAGGCAGGACCGCAGTCGTTTTAATTCAAACGTAACTTATTTGTAATAATTATCTTGACTGTGACACGTTACACAAAAGCGGCTTGAAATGCAAAGAGCTGATGAATGATTCTTTAAGTGAATCTATTCCCGTTTAAGAAATTGCCTTTGTACTGGAGTGTGAACTTACTCTGTCATAATGTTGCTCCAGAAACTCAGCGCTCAGTAGCTTGTGTCTTGTGAGGAGGTCCTGGAACCAGACGATGCAGACGGTTAGAACCCGTGGTGTTAAAATTCAGGCTCACGTTTGATGTTTAAGCGTCAAAAACACGAAAATCGAGCCCAATTCCACATGTGCACGGTCTGTTTTAAGCATCGCGCTTGTCCAGAAACCAAACGTTTCTGTTCAAGTGTTTCTGTTTTGATAATCAGAGGCAGATTTATAACAGCTCAAGTCGCCCACTCGGGTCAGTAAATCACAAGTTAAAGTTCTGCACATAAACACCGTCTTTCCCTCTGTTACAGTTCCAAATCCACAGTCTATAACAGTCTGTCTGTGTTAATGTCTCGGTGAAACTGCGAAATCAGCAGAAGCGACAGAGACTTTCAGCCAACGCATCATCAAATTTGCTGTTCGAGCTGTCAACTTTATTACGATGTTTCAAATTACGCCATGTAAAAACCCCCCAGAGCAGCGACAACAATGAAGTAGCAGGAAGCAACGTTTCTCAACGTTTCGTAACGATAAAAATCCGTGCGGCCGACTTACTTTGAAAGTGGCAAACGCGTCCGAGGCGATGTCGAACGTCGACATCTCCACGTATCTGAAGAAGTCGTAGAACTGCTCTGACCACAGCGTGATTTTGGCCAGCGGTTCGTGTCTGATGCATTCCCTCAACATGATCCCGCAGTTTAGGGCGATCTCCGGGGACTCGTACCTGCACACACAAACGACACAGGACAACGCCGTGTTGATCTGTGCACAGGAAAGGCTGATGACGCGAAATAACAGGCAAGTGTTCCGTCGTGGTCACGAAATACAATGTTCTACCTGGCTCTTTAATTAATCAAGATTAGCTTTACTTTGTAAATACAACAGTCCTGCAAACACACGTATTCACACAACATCTGTGTTCACGCATAGTGTAAAGTTTTTTTTTTAAAGCACAGCTTTGTTATGAACATTTAAAAAGGAATCCCCTCGGTTTAACCGAACACACACAAAATAATGAAACGCATCGAGCGCGTGAGAGCCGCGTCACATGCACGGGTGTGTCGGGTCAATCGGCGACGAGCGCGATCGGCCGATGAGTCCGACTCCGTGTTGGTCAAATTTACGCTCGTGCCACTCAGGAGCTGCAGCTGACGCTGGCTAACGTGTGGAGACGCTCGACCGTAGTGAACGCACAAATCTCTCACTTCCTGTTCTGTCTGTAGGCTAAAACAGACACACTGGTCACACTGGTGCTTCTCTGACCCATGTGTGGCAGCGACCTTACTGAACTGGTATTTGACCATGTGTACATTGTATAATATTGAGAAGGACGATACTATCGTTTGGGCCCAGACCGTGAGCTACAACCATTTACCACTACAACCATAATAGACCATTCCATTGGTCTATTAACAGTCGACTGAGAGACGAGTGCTCAGGGACCGTCTGCAAAGTTCAATACCAAAGAGAGATACCAGGAAAATATTTAATAACTGTACTCTGATACACTACAACCCTACTGCAACGTCTGGATTGGTGAAAGTTGCTTTGTCATCATCTTAAAATGAAAATAGATTTTTTTTTTTTTTTTTTTTTTTAATAGCTTGATCAACGTGACAAAAAAAATGAAATCCGAATTGTTTCGCAACAAAAAACATTTGCCGTGATAACTCCTGACGCCAGTTACAACTGTGGGTTTGGTGAAAGTTACACTTGTGTAATTATGTGCATTATTACTGGTGAACCATCACCAACCTCGGTCCCCAGCAGCTATTGGTGAACTGACACACACACCAGCGTATTTAAAAGCGGTAAAAAAGTTATTTTTCTAACCTTGGGACATAATTCAGCCCAAGGATCAAAATACATTTCTTTGTGTATTTTGGATCAATGAGCTGAACTGCAGGTTGTTAAAAAGGGACCTGACCTTTTGGATAATGTATTATTTTCTAATAAAAGCAAAAATACATATACATCTAGCTTTAACAGCATGAAATTCCCTGTACCATCTTGTTTCACCAGTGAAAGAAGACTCGTGGAGTACAGGAACAACTGATAAAAAGTGATCAACAACAGCTTCATCTTGTATCACAGGAAGCTGGACGGACATGGCATGTGACAAAACACAGTGTTGCTTCATTGACACAAACAGTTGAGTCTTCTTTCGTTCTTCTTCTTTAGGCACAATCACACTACTTGACAACACGACCCTTAATTCCTTTCACCTTTGTAAGTCACTGTTATTCAGACTTTTCAGTAACGTGCTAGAATGTGAGTGCTGAACTGGAATAGAATTTGTGTGTGTGTGTGTGTGTGTGTGTGTCCTTACCCTTTAAGCAACATGAAGAGGATATTCTGCTGGGTGCAGAGGTACTCCACCGTGGGTGTCCGAGTGCCAATCTGACGCCTCAGGATGTTATTGAAGATCTGAGCCACATCTTTCTTCCCCTGGTGATAACAGACAAACAGTGGTTGAATGCTTGACAGTGCTAAAGTGCAATAAGGACACACAAAATACACCCCCGCGAATGGTTAAGTTAATTTATTTGCTGCTGAAGTGAAGCTTTACCGTTTTCGGTATTTTAGCATCAGAAGAGGACAAATGCAAGATGCGGTGGAAAGATAATGGCGAGGATATTAACAAACCGAGGGTAAGAGGAAGAGGGAAATCACACAATGCAGTGAGACATGCAGTGACAGGGTGAGTCACAGAAGACTGCAGCACAAGTTACCACACAGCACCATAGTGACATATTGCAGACATATCAACACAGGCTGGCCTGTCACATAGTGTACATTTTCTAAACATGTACATTCCTTTCTCTTACAGGGAACATCATTCCTGTTCGTACATACCTCAGATAACCTAAAAATGTCTTTCACATTCAGTAGTTTTCTCCAAGAACAAAAGAAGTCTCACCTCAAAGTCGATGAGCTGCAGGTCTGCTATCAGGGTGCTGAGTAAACCACTGTTGTAGAGCTCCTGGGCTAGCTGGGCCACTGCTTCTGTCTGGGGCTCTTTCTCATTAGTCCCATATAGGATCTCCTTCATGGCCACCAGGCTCTTTGACACCTCCTCTGTGGCCTGAACATACGCATATGTAAATACGCACAAGCATAACCACGCCATAAAGCAAAAAAATCAAACTTTCTTTGACTTCAACTGTACCTTCTCCGCCTTTTTGTCAGAGATGTCATGTTTTTCAAGCACTGTCATGCTGTCCTTAAGGTTCTTGACGATGTCCGCCGGCGACTTGTGGGACTTGCCAAAGGGGAACGGCATGGCGGAGAGTTACCACGAGCAACCAGGTAGCAGACTGTCCACCTGAGGTGCGAAATGTAAAACAGGATCAGAGTCCCATAGAGACAGAGGGACCTGTAGTAATGCCGCCGCGCCGTGCCATGTCTTTTCCCGACGATATCCCAATGCTCGGGTGTTGTAGAACAGCACGGAGGCGGGTGGCGTAGCAGATGATTCGCAGATAATTCAGAAGTCACATCCAAATAGAAGTGACAATCAGAAGACACAAGGGCTGAACAGAAATGCGACAACATCTTGAAAATAGTAACAGCAGTGACAAAACAGCTGTGTTAGTTTATACCAACTTCGATGCACGATATGACAATCGAACCGTCTGGACATTGTATACGTCTTACTAAACAAAAATCCAATAAAACATTGCTGTCTCTTACTTAGTAAACTCTGACTTGAACTACCACTCCCCTATTTGTCACTCACGGCTCATGTGGCGAGACAAGCGATCAATATTGCATTATATTATTACACCACTTCTTGCAATATGTTATTCATTCCTCAGTACCAGAGCCCTGCTACTTTCGGTTGTCTCACCAAGACTGATGCATCTGCCCTCTTTTCTACAGAAAATGAAATTGAAGCAGCTTTGAGTCATTCATATAAAATAGAAATACATGTCTACTGCACACTGTGCCTTTTTAGGCAGTGATTTCATATATCACTTGCACAGATATTGCGCTGAGCTAGATGTATTTCCAGGAATCATCTAAGTAGTAATACTCCCGACGTTATTGTAGGAAAACTATCTCAACGGTGTTGTGATTTCCAGCCCTGGTGTAGAATGTCAAAAACAACTTCGGATTACAAGAGAAAGGCTGGAAGTGCTGTTTGAGCTTATCACCAGAAATAGTGCTGTTAGTGTGTCAAGTCTAATTCCTAAAACTGAAGTCCATCTTTCCAACTTAGAGCAACAAGAGGTACACTCCAAGTATCCAAATAAAAATAATAATAAAAAAAAAAAGCACCACTAGCTCCTGCTGTTCAACAAACTGATACCAAACTGTGAATTAAGCTCTAATGAAGAACATATTGGTAAATATTTAAAATGTGAAAGCGCAGGAGGAAATGCTGTGTATTTTTTGTGTCATATCTAGATCTGACCTAGGACTGGGCAACAAAACAATAACTAATTGGTGCAATATAATTGTCACTGATGGCAATATAATGTGTTGTGCAAGCATGCTGAGAGATAAAACGCACTACAGTTTCATTACTGTTTGTTTTTTTTTACTTTCAGGAGATGAAATCAGTCAGAATTAGTGACATTGACTATTATGAACATTGTTATTGTAATAATAACATGCCCATATGTCTCCCACACTTCATCTGACCGCTAATAGTTCAGTGGACAGTCTAGTGGATCCTCTGGTTATTGTCAAAAAAAAAAAGATTAACCATGTGCTGTTTGAACTGACACAGGCCTAATTCGGCCATATCACAGCCTTAGACTTTAATAACTACCAACTACCTGTACAGTGACCAACATAAAAGAACAAACCACACAAAATCTTGCTATACAGAAGCCTCTAACCGCAGATAAAAATGAACCACGCTACAAAAAACACAGTAATGACATAAGCGACAGTCATATCTCACAGCTGCTCTTATTTAACTGGGTTACTTAACAAGAATCCTTATCTACTTCCCTTCAGTGGCACACCCAGCCACCTTAGACACACGATGGGGCAAAAGCCAAGTTCTCTGACCCGATAAGATATAAGCTAGGACACCCTGGGTTATCACAGTGTTATTAGAAACACGGCAGAATAAATCTGTTTCTTTGTTTAGAGCGTGGATCATTTTGGATGGTCGTAATATACCAATACTAAAATTATTTACATCAAACGCTCTACACTGCAAATTAAGCCACAAAACAACACTTTAGTCACTTACACACATCAAATACAGAGACACTGATCTAACAGTTTGAGACCAACCTGTTGTCCTGCCGAGATCCTTTAAACTCTAAACACAAACCCTCCAGCAGTCACACTCTTCCTCTTTGGTCTTGGCAGAGAGTCCACATTTAGAAAGCAACGCTGAGGCCAGGAATATAAACCAAGCAGCACCCAAGTGGGAGGTGCAGCTCACCATTCATCTATGATGTGTCACGAGTGACTGGGCTGAAATATTAAACCTGGCCCTGGTTTCACTAGTGAATCAAACACTTGACTTGTGCTCGCTTACATCTTTATTAATGCAGACACACCTCAGCTTCGCCAGGTGGCCAAATCCGTTTTTCGCGCAGGGCTAATGCTCGTTAATGTAGCCAACAGACAACACAGCCGCCTCTCTGCTCCTGACCCGCTTCAGCACAAGTGACGCAAGCGGGAAGGCAACACATATGGCAGCTTCAAAATCAGCTGATCGCCGCTGACCCGCACGGTCTCCTATACTAACCACGTATCGCTTGGTGGAGTAACGTGAGGCCGACAGACGTCGGAAGTGCTTTGGGCCTGATATGTCCACAAACTGACCGAGCAGATGGCAACAAAGTCCAAAACCCAAAATAAATACCGCCGTGATGAGTAAAGCAGACAATAAGTATCCACGACAACATCGTGCAATATAGTTACCCACTTGAAAACCCAATCGAGCAACGTCAGAAAACAGCTCAGACGTCAACATCACTCCCACGCTTCAGTCCTCGCAGCAGCAGATGCTCTGCTATCATCTGGCAGCGAGCTAACGACCGCTGCGAGCGGCTAGCTCACCCTGCTCCGACCATCTCTCGTATTTATCTATATTCGTCTCGGAGCAACATCTGACACACTTAACGTGGAGTAAAAAAAAACTCGCGCAACTTAAAACCCTAAACAAGTTTCGACTCCGCCGGCCGTGTGCTGGTCGACATGAACCTGACAGTGAGCACCGCCCATCTGTGGTATCCATGCCTGGTTTGTGATGGTGTAAAAGCTGTCAACTTTGCGCAACGCTAATAAAATGGATACTCGCTCGCCGAGTATATTCTGTGTCTAACAAAGACACGGCCGTGTTAAGGCAGAGCCATGGTCATATGTGAATTCAGTCGCGTTTGCAGTTCACTCAACAGCCTAACTCTGTGTTAGAGTAAGCTAGCGTGGCCTATGATATTTCAATCACAGTTCACCAAACAACAGCGCTGCTGCCGCTGCTGCTGCTGGCTGCCTAATGAAAGTGTGTATATACTGTCGACACACACAAGGCCTCGCTGAGCTCAACGCTTACAAACACGACACAGTTACTACGGCTTCATTTTAAATAGCTAAATGTGTGGGGTTTGGGTTTAAAACGCACGCTTTTGTAGCGTAATATCGCTAACGTCAGTTAGCTAATTTAGCATAGCGTTAGCCAGGCCTGTAGCTCCTCGCGCTAGTACCCTCGAGCCCATGCCTGACTTTAGCAGACCGTCAACAGAGGCTAGGCGCAGCTAAAACGGTTCCGTTCCCTGATAGTTGTCCAGCAAGCTAACGCTAGCAGATGTGGCTAATTAGCTCATTTTAAGACAACCGTTTTGGCCAAAGAGGACTCCCGCTACGATGCTTACAAATATTTATTCATATTTTAATTTTATGTACAACAGAATACCTTGTAATCGGCGTTTTCACTCGTTTCTCCCGATGTCAAGACAGCAAAGGGCAACTCAGGGATTCCTTGGAACAAAAACTGCTTTGTTTTCCTTGATCGTCGCCTCCCCTTGTTTGTACTATAGTTAATTGTGCGACCCCTGTTTCCTAGTTCTTTCTCTGAGTCCGACTGGCAACGCTAGCGGCGGAGCGGCGGTCACTGCAACAACCAGAGCGCGCACCGCCCCCTCTGGCCGCTCGGTGTCATGGCACCAATGGTGGTTCTACTGCGCGACGACGGCAGGTGACCGTAGGGGGGCGCCCTCACCCCGTGGACAGCTAAAGCTCTCTTCTCTTCTAGCCTACTGTTCTATATAATTTAATATTTAAAATTTAAAAATTATAATATTAAATTATATCATACTAATATAATATTGCATTATAATTAATATTGTAATTTGATATTTTAAATGACAAGATTCAGATTTAGAAGAGTCAATCTCACATAAAAGCCATAATAGTCTTTTTTGACAATCGACTACCAAACACTATAAAATCACCAAAACAATAAGTCATGACAACAACAGCTACACATTTATGTATCAGGTATAATAATAATCTGCACTATGCACCTTTAGTAGTACTTCCTGCTAAAATCATTCATGTTTTTTTTTTTTAAACCTTAAATAGCATTTTCAGTGTGATGAATAAGCACTGTGTGGTTTGCTACTTGTTCAACTCTGAGCAACACCAGCACTATAATAACAAAGACAGTGTTTACCTCAAACCTCTCAGAGAAGTGGTGAATTATGTGAATTAATGTTAAACAGGCAATGACTGGGAACTGTTACTAGTTGTGAGACTGGGAGTGTAACCTGAGGCTCTTGACTGCTTACACCTACTGAGGCTAAATGCTGATATTAATCTACTAAGACATACAAGGTCAAGTGAAGAAAGAATCATCACAAGCAAAATAGTAGTAACAATGAGTTTGCAATGTTTAATAAATCCAGCTCTGACAGTCATTTTTTTTAATGTGTATTTACAGATGCTGACCACTGGAGGGAGTAGTGCCTCAAACGAGGATGTTGTTGTACACAACATTATCAGCATTTCCAAAGTGTTAAAAAAAAAAAAAAAGTCTGTCCATCCAGTCTGACACTATGAGACTGGAATGAGATGGAGATCAGTTCTACTTTTTGTGACATCAGGTCTTTAAATGACATAATCAGACAAATACATACGCAGCCACGTGATAATGTGCACACACACACTGTTCCTCCTCACATATTTGAACAGAATGACATGTCTATCTTTGTCTATCACTAATCAGCTAATCAGTTTTGGTATAGACCAGTTCCTCCTAGTGTCCAGTCTCAGCAGTTACTACAGACTAGATTTTGCAGACAGTTATAGTTGAGGTCTTGTCAATAAGGTTAATAAAATGTTGTCTTGAAATGTTTGGATATTCATAATTTATTCACAGTGACATAAAGTTTTTTTTTTACCCTTTGATCACTCATCACAGTGTTATGGGTCAAGCATTTCTTCCATCTCCTGACGAAGCATCTTCCTTCATTCTGAGCCAGCGAATTGTTTTTGTTTGTTTTTTTTCCATGGACCAAATCTCTCTTGTATATCATGTAAATCTGTAACTGTTGCTCAATAGTGGGACATCAGGGTGATGCGGTTGTTATTGCTGTTGCCTCATAACAAGATGATTCTGGCTTTGAATCTGTTTTGGGGACTTGTGGTGTGAAGTTTTTATGTTCTCCCTGTGTCTTTGGGGATGTCCCCTGGCTACTCCAGCTTTCTCTCATAGTCCAAAGACATGCAGGTTAAGTTAACTGGTGACTCAGTTGCTCATATAACCCTGTAGAACCCCATAGTGCCAACTGATAATGGATGGATGGGTGGTTCACATTTGTACCAGTTTCTAGTCTTTTGATCAGAATCTGGTCTAATACCCATCGTTCTCAGAGACATGGTCTTATGTAGTATTTACTTTCTCCCAAAATGTGTTGGCAAATTTGTTGGCATTCTCGATAATGTGTATATGATCTGCTCCCATTTTCACTTCAACAGTTGTGATTTATCTATTTTCAGCCACGATGAAGTAACTGGTGTGTTTAGTTTCACATAATGTTCCATTCATCTGTTTGGATTTCATTGCCTATTTCCTTCTACCACTTAGTCTTGATAAATATGGTAGAGGACATTTCTTTTCCCACTATATTATGATATCAAATTATTGGACCAGGTGCTTTGTGGTTTGGTGGTTTGTATCTTCTTTATAAAACAAACCCGTATTGTATCTTTAAAAAGTCCATATTTCAGATCCTGGAAATTCATTCTATTCCTATTTGATTCTGAAGTTCTAGTCTCTCAGACTTGGGTCTGACCATATGTTCAACCCATAGACCACATGACTCTAAAGGTCCACTTTGCCTTGACCACCTCTTCACAGACAGACCTGAGGCCTGGTTGTAGTGTAGCAGTTGCAATCAAATTGCTACCTGTTAAAATCACATTCCCATCTAAATGTCAATATCAAATCATAAGAAATGTTTACAGTGTAATTTTAAAATGATAAAGTAATTTATTTCTGCTTCTAATAAATTAGATGAAGAAGAGTTAGATAAATGTAAGTAAGAGTGTGATAAATGTAAAACTGATGGATTGAACACTTTCCCGTGGCCACAGAAGGACGTCGACAAGAAGATGACACTAGCATTAAAAAATCCATCCTGATGACTAATTAATTCTCTCTGAAATGATGATGTCATTGATTTATTTGGCTTTGTATCTTGGCAACGAGTTTGACTGGCTGCCACCCATCACGCCCTCGGCTACACTGGTCACCTGCCAAAGTCTCAGCGTCCTCCTCCTCCTCCTCTGGACTGTCCACTCTCTCTGGAGGTTATTACTCTCTTCATGCTGATTAGGTTTGGATGAATGGTCGCCTTTGTTTGGCTGCGGTTCCCACGACCCGGTATTCGCCTGGCAGTCGCGTGGCTCTAAGCGCCCCAACCCACCACCCCAACTTTAAGGGACCTAAAGGTGGGGGTGGGACATCTGGTCAAACAGACATCTGCTCGCTACCAGCGAACCATCACATACGAAAACAAGTGTGATCAAATCAGCTTATGGACATTCTCTTCCAATATAGACGTCTAGGTGCGTGGTTCTAAACAGGGGAAAAAAAGTGTATTTAGTTAACATATATGTATATGACTCTCCTGCTCCAGACAGCTGTTCATCAGGATTTATGAGATCTACTTAGGAATGAGAATTATAATAATATTAGACCGGAGGAAGATCGAGCAAAACCAGTTCTTTATATGCGCAGATATATTCCCGGCTTAATTTGTCAGTCTATTGTATCTTCCCTTGAGCTTTGGGCCAATAGGTCTGGCCTTTTTGCAGGTAGTGTTGTGTTGCTCTTGAAAAGAATGAGCGAGGGGCTCCCCGGGGTAAAACGCGGTAACTGCACACTCTTGTTCATCCCTGGGAGAAGAGGAAACTGCAGTTTTTCCAGTTTTGGGTAGAGGGTGGAGAGGGGGTGGTGCATGGTTTCAGGCTGGACATCTGTCGCTTTTGAGTATTTTTTTCTAGGCCGGGTCTCTCGGTTATTGAATGGAGCCAGTGACCTGTCAGTCTTGACTGATGGGACCCCGTGTGTGGGAAAATCCCACAGCCAAAGAGTTGGAGCATTCAAATGCTAATGGATTCCTATAAATACGAGGGCCGTGCCGCGCCGAGGGCCCTAGAGACGCGCTGAGATTCAGAGAAGGGACAGAAGCGCACTAACACCCGAAGGAAAAACATGACCGCTTCATCCATGGCGCACAACGTGGGCAAACATCCCAGTGCCAAGGAGGAGAGAAAGGTGGGCTTCTTCTCTTAGATATTAGCTGCTATTGATCAGTTTGGCTCATAGGATCCGTGTGAGCCACACGCACTTCTGCGCTCCGCGATGGCTGCCTTTAACACACCTGCTTTCTTTACCTTTCCAGCTGAGGAAGCCGCTCATTGAGAGGAAACGACGGGAAAGGATAAACAATTGTCTGGATCAGTTGAAAGAAACTGTGATCGGAGCCTTCAGGCTTGATGTGAGTATTTCTCATCGCCCCGCTTCTCCTACAAGCACCGGAGACTGAATCATCTTGACTTAAATGCTGCTCGTCTACCAACAGCAATCCAAACTGGAGAAAGCCGATATCCTAGAGATGACAGTGAAACATCTGCAGAATATCCAGAGCAGTAAACTCACCGGTAAGGACCAGTGCATATCTTTCACTATCACTTCATAGTCTACTGTTTGTTTGAATCCAATCACATAGTACCTCCACGTTGTAGTTTAACTTACCCGTGTAAAAGCAGCTGAAATCTAATTCCCCACTGACCCTAAGGTGAAACTAGACTGAATAGACTTAAATGAAACCTCTTGACTTAGTTGACATTAGGCAGCAGGGGGCAGCATCAGCACATTCAATACTGGGTGACTTGCAAGTCAGTGTATTCAAATGTTAAGTGATGATTAGATGAGAGTTGTAATCTGGACACAATGTTTTAGTGGTTAAAGGAAATTGTGTTGTGAAGGACTGTGTCTTTGTGACCATTTATAAATAAATCCAGGCTGGTCTAGTGAATGGATGCTGTTCCTCCACCACCAGAGGGTGATATTACCTCTTTCCTCTTCCTTGCAGACCCCACGTCAGGCCTGGAGGCCCAGCAGAAATACAGCACTGGTTACATCCAGTGTATGCACGAAGTCCACAACATGCTCCTCACTTGTGACTGGATGGACAAAACTCTAGGCTCACGTCTGCTCAACCACCTCCTGAAGTCCCTGCCCAGGTCCACCGATGAGCGCGCCCTCACTCAGCCCACACCCAGACTTAGTGTCCCTCCTCCGGCCAGCCAGGGTATCCCTGGCACACCCCTCAGAGAAGAACCTCTGGCTGGGAGACAGCTCCAGAGAGACGGGCCCACCTGTAACACAGCTGGACATCAGGAGAGAGCCAGGCTCCACAGCTCCCACCTGGGGATGCTGGAGATGTGGAGGCCGTGGTGAAGTGGTGGATTAATGACCTTGGTTCTCCATTTTGTTAGACCATCCTCTGTTATGTATCTTATAGATATGCTGCTCAGAAGACAAACGTGGGGCAGTTTTGTTCCAGTGATTATTATTGTAGGTGTGCTATAATAATTCTATACAGACCTTTTCTCAGTACTTCCCTTCAGAAGTTGACCTCTTGTAGCCTGCATTATAGAAGGCTTTAATTAATCTTTTATGTATTTATTGTATTAACAGCTTTATTTATTTGATATTATAAGGCATGACTTTGCTTCTTAGAAACTTTCTTGCCATTGCATAGATTTTTATGTCTTCGTCTGTTGCTGTATAAATAACCTAAACATTAATAATAATAAAACCTATTTTACATTTTATTCAGCTTTATGAATGATCTTGGTCATGTAAAGTTGCTCTTCTCCAGATTTTGATATTTTTTGTTATATTTCTGTTGTGGTCACCACACCAAAGGATAGATATAGTTCTTGAACATAGCAGATATATGACAGTTTACTTTATTATTATTTATTCTTTTTTCATTACACATGAATTGTCCTATAACTGAAAAAGAAATATTGGTTTACATGCTGCATGTCTTTTAGACCATTACCTTTTGACAACAGTAAACTTAAACTTCAGGTAAATATCAAATGAAATTGCTAATATTAAATGAAAAAGAAACGTGTAACTCAGTGAAACAGGAAGTTATGGCATCAACTCAGCTTTTGAGCTTTTTTTCGCTCATTTATTTAAACGAATGCTGCTTCAGCTACAGAACAAATGAATCTCAATACATTCCCAGCAGTTTTTAATAAATAAACTCGAAGAAATAAATTAGCTGCTCACCAACGCATGAAAGAAAGTCAACCACCGAAGACTTATTTGATAAATGTGTTTCTGAGACCTCTACCTTTTTAAAATGACCAGCACGTATCAAATAATAACAACAATAATCATATAACCATATAAAACAATAAGTAAATAAGTAAATAAATTAGTTCATTCATTCAAAGTTCAGATTCCAAAAATTAGAATTTTCTGGCTGTTGATGTGTTGACGTCAAAGTCCCTGCATTTTATTCCAACTAGCTGCACTATAAAACCAAAGCTTGAAAAAAATTAAAGGCCTGTTGGATGTCTGCTGGCCAGGAAACAGGAGCACGTCGTTGCAAGATGTTTGCTAGATAACAACACAACAAGTTATTGCGGTGGTAGTGTTTCAGTAGTTAATGTAGTAGTTTGGACCAAAGTTTCAGCTTTAATTAACAGTTGAGTGCAACCACATCCTCCAACATTTTTTTTAGGTTTTTAGGTTTTAGGTGTGGACGTTTTCACATGTTATTTAGTGAAGCTTTCGCTCCACATTTAACACAGGACGGAGCAAATCATGTTGCAACAGGAAAAGAGAAGTAAAATAGTACAATTGTTTGGTCTATGTTTATTTGCAAAAGCTGTGATGGCTTAATTGATATGTCAAATTCCAATTATAAAGTCCATTTCTCCAAAGCTCCAATGAAAACTGCTCATGGTGAGATCTGAGGATTGTCGTTTCATGTTTTGTGTTTTGACTCTGCAAAAGGAAATAGTACCTCTGGAGAATTAGAGATGTGATTTGGGTGACCTGACCCTTTAAGACAAGTACCAGGATGGGGGTGTATTGTAATAAATAGGTGCAGTATTTTGAATGTCATAATTAAGCTCGAAAGGCAGACACCTGAAGGGATATTCTCAGAACCTACAAACACTGAAGCGTTGTGTTACTAGTTTTATTCCTTATTTGGGGGCGTATCAAAATCACAAATAAGTTATTTAAGTGCATAAAGAACCCAGACAAGACAGAATGGAACATTTTACAGCACCAGCCATCGCCATCTGTGCGCGCAAACTGTTCAAACATGGCCCCGTTCAAAGCCACCGCGGTGCATTTAGGATTCGTAATAATAAAGACGTAATTCTTCAGGGAGTTTTGTCAAATAGAAAGGTATGAACGTGCATATGGCCAGATCTCCAGTTATTATTGCCGTTATGAGTAGTCGCCACATGGCGCCAGGCGGCGGGTCTGAGGGAGGGAATTGGGGGATGAGGGGGGTGCTGGTCCCAGAGAGCACGGCAACAAAAGCGAGCCGAGACAGCTGCTCTCTCCACAGTCCACACCATTAAAGATCTGGAGCAGGGATCTGGGGCTGGCGAGGTGCCAAAAACCCTCCACTTCAAAGGTCTGAAGCTCTTCCTTCATTTGGGACACTAAGGTGCTTTTTTTGCGCAATTGAGGAAAAGCTGTGCACGAGGGAGCACCTGATAAATCATTATTCACCTGGAGGGTGACACACATGCCTGCGCGGTCCATTTTCAAGCAGACAGAACAGTTCTATTGTAGTGTTCATTTGCATAATAATACATTCTACAAAACGTATAATAACGAGGGCCGAGCACTCTTACTAGACATGATCAAATGGACAGTGCGCAAAGCGCATCCAACTACTTCTTATTCTGAAATCACAGGTCAGATAGGTTGGATATTATTTCATTCTGAACAGGCAAACTGTTATTTAGCAGTCTTATATACTACATGGTTGTAATCACAATAAACATCAATAAGCCTGACAGATAAATGTTATCAGCAAGAGCAACCAGATATTCAGTGTCTCACAGCAGAGCAGGCAACGTGAGAGTGCAGTCGCACACAAATCAGAAGTCACAAAACAACGGGGAGAACAAACGAGGCGCAGGCCAACACCTGTCGCTTTCTTTTGGAGAAGGGCCCTTAATTCCCCCGGCTGATTCAGTTTGGGCCGAGGGGCCGCCAGTAGCAGCAGCTGCCAACTGAAGGCATCGCGTTACATCCGCCAAGCAGCCGGGGTAAATCTGCTGAGGATAGGACACAAAAGCAGCCCGAGAGAGTGTGTGTGTGTGTGTGAGAGAGAGAGAGAAGAATGGGCTGGGCAGATTCTTACGGATCCAGATGATCTGATACATAAATGCTCAGAAAATTTACAAGAATTCATATGATCCACTGACATGAAGCGCTGGGACACATTAGATGACCAGTGTATCAAATGCAATTTTAATACAGAGGAGCATAACGACACTGTTGAGTAAAAATATATCTTAATCTATATTAATCACTAGAAAATTAAAGTGTAAGCATCTCTTCTGTTGTTCTGCTTCTGTGTGAATGAATTGTCCACAGTTGAATGGAAGTACACACTGTTCATTAGCACTAACATGGGGTGGGGGGTGATGGAGGGGTGTGTGCCCCCCCCGTCCCTCACTCCTTTCCCCAACAAACTGTCTGATTAAAGCCCGTCCAGCTCTCGGAGGCGCAGACCGGGGGCTGACCGGAGACAAAGGGGGAGGGCGCTCATTGGCTCCGGCCGTGTGCGCTCTGTTGTCCCAAGCAAGAGCTGCTCAGCCCCTATTCACATGTTAATTAGCCCCTATAAATACTAACAACAGCCACTCAGCGCCAGCAGCACGTCTCAATAGGATTGCACAATAAACACTGGGTGCCTCGCCTCGCCTGCGAGTTTGTTGATTTTTTTTTTTCCTCCTGTAACCGGTTCCGTTTGCCAGCTGCCCCTCGCTGCAGACAGACGACTCGGGAGGACGAATCGACAGCGGGAGAAGCCACAGAAGCGGCGATCCGACCAAACATGGCTCCCTCGGCTCGACCCAACAACACCGGACTCGGGTTAGAAGACGATGAATCCTTCTATGGGATCCAGAAAGCGGACAGGAAGGTACAGGCTCAGGGAATAACTCGCTGTGGAAACACCTGGCCGTGACGCACTTGTCACGCTGGTTTACTCTGCATCACTCATGCGTCTCGCGTCTCTGCAAACTGCAGAGTTGGATGTTAACAGTTTTGTTTATTTGTTAGTTTGTTTTTTTTTTGCTTTAGGTTTTTCCTCGAGATGGAACGTATTGGTTCTTACACCGTGTAGTTTGCATAAAGCGAGGAGTTAACAACACCGATATCCGTGCGCTCTCCTTACTGAAGTGTGATCTCTTGTGTTTCCCCGCAGATCAGGAAACCTCTGGTGGAGAAGAAGAGACGAGCTCGCATCAATGAGAGTTTGCAGGAGCTGCGGACTTTGCTGGCAGATACAGACGTGAGTAACGCAGCGGTGCTGAGAACACCTGAGGTTCTGACGTTTCGTTTCTAAATGAGCTCTGCTGGTTTGTTTTCACAGTTTCATTCCAAAATGGAGAACGCAGAGGTGCTGGAGATGACTGTGAAAAAGGTGGAGGACATCCTGAAGAACCGCAGCCAAGGTGTGCACTGATTTGATCAAACTGAACCATATTTACTGATCCGGTTACACATTACATAGATATCATGTTAGTGGCAAAACAAATATTCACAACTAGTTATTGTTGAAGCTTTTACAACTGGAGTTGATGACAGTTTGTGTTTCCAAAAGAAAAGCAATGACATCCTTCAGGATATTGAGTCTGATGTTAAATTAACAGCTATTTACCAATGTGTTCTGAATGTAACTAATGGGAAGAACTAGACTCAGACATTATTCAGCACAATCTGTCAAATTTAAAGGCTGATAACTCTGCTCCAACAGTGATAATAACATGACTGTGATCAGTGAGAAAAAGAGTAGTGAGAGCATCAGTGATCAGACTCCTGAAACAAGGTGGAATTTATATAATTAATCTATTAGATCTGCACAGTTGTAGCTGTAAGTGCAGTAAGTTGTTGATTTAATGACATTTGACAACTTTTCCCTTTCGTCCCACAGAGACGGACACGCTCAACCGAGAAGCCAACGAGAGGTTTGCAGCTGGCTACATCCAGTGCATGCACGAGGTCCACATGTTTGTGTCCAGCTGTCCCGGGATAGACGCAACGGTGGCGGCAGAGCTCCTGAATCACCTACTGGAGTGCATGCCCCTGAACGAGGACCGTCTCCAGGACGTGCTGATGGATCTAATCACTGACACTTGCGGGAACAACGGTAGCACTTGGCCCGGAGGCGGCGAGGCACTCTGCTCTAATCTGGTTTCTCCCGGAGGAAGGAGTCTATCCGCGGGCTCGTCCTCGGCCCTGTCCCCGGCCCCTTCCACCACATCCAGCGAGGACCTGTGCTCCGACCTGGACGAGACCGACAGCGAGCACAACCAGAGCGCCACAGAGGGCATGGAGAACAGAGAGGCCCTGAGCATGCCCACCATCACCTACCCACGGTCTATGTGGAGACCCTGGTAGAGGCTGGATGGGGTACATCTGGGATACAGTAAAGTAGGATGTGTGATACTGAGTCCTCCTGCTGATTATATACAAATGAACACTTTAAAATCAACAGTTTTTGGTGTTGGACTCATTTACCCCAGCAGATACCTGTCAACATATATGGATTTTCCTCTGGACTCTCCACATTTAATGTTTAGTAACCAATTCTGCTCAATCAGAGATGAAAAAGAGCAGTTACTGTCGACCCAAATGAAGTACAACCACAGACCACTTTGCGTTTGAGGGAGGATCATGACTGTGGCTTTTCTCTTCACCCAGAACTGAGCACAGCACATTTACAGCCTCTCACTGGAACTTTTCAAGGAAACTTAGAAAATCTCTTATTGAAAGAAAACAATTCACAAAAAAAAAAAATCCTTCCTTGAATGTTCTGGATGTCAAATATAAAGTGGAGTTTTTGAATTTTCTAACCAGAAAGGGATCTTCCTCTCACGGTCCACCCCTCCCCTCTTCTCCGTAGTGACGTCTTGGCTTCAAGCCCTCTGTTGTAATTTTGTCCTCTCACCTGAAGAAAGCCTCCCTCTTTTATCAACACATTTATAACCCAACAAAGGCAGAAAAGGAACAGTTCAGAACATCCTCACTTCTGTCAGTAACTCCGTGTATATAGGATTTTGTATGAGGAGAAAAGCTCTTTTAGAAAATTGGCGATGCCTCTGATTAATATAAATATTTCTATTGTATTTCATAAAGAACTGTAGCTATTGAACTGGTAGCCTCCTTCAGAATGACCACTTTATGTTGTAATGACGTGTAGAAAATGTATTTGCCAGTATAACATCGGAATTTGAAAAATAAAATAATGTAATTGAGATGATTTTTTGTGTGATGTGACTCATTGATCCGGAGAATCTGAGGAGAGGAGTGGATGAAATGGAACCAAAAGGTTTTCAGGGATTGTTAACTTACTTTTCTGGGTAATAAATACATTATAAATTGAATTTGCTATATTTTTTTTAATGGCTATGACCATTGAAAATGTAACAACTTCAACTTCCCCCTGGGGTCAATAGAGTAGAAATGATTCTGAAATTGAATTTTATATGAGTATCAAGTCCTACATTTTTTTGTGTGGCAGTTTGGTTCCAAATGCAGTTTTTTGAGCTTCCTGGACGTTAAAATAATTCATCACTTGGCTGATTGATAACTTATCCCCATAAAATGTTCGGATTTCCTTATTAACGTGTCTCCTCCTTGGATCTGGGCTGCAGACTTCCCACACGGACATGAAAGAGTCACACCTCTCACTCTCACCTCAGTGACACGGAGCCCGTTAACAAAGGGCTGTTAGATCCTGTCTGGACCAGCCATCAACCCACAATGACCACGAGACCCCCTCCACCACCAACACCACCAACTCCACCACCTTCCTGTCCAACATGAAATAGATAACGAAGACATGCAAAAGGTTTTCAGCCACTTTGACCAATTGGTTGCATCTAATATTTAGTGAAACTCGTACATTGTTTTATTATCGGTCATCATGTGATTTGAGCAGACCCTGGAGGCGGAGGAGGTGGTGGTGGTGGTGGTGGTGGTGGTGGGCCTCCTGGGTGTGAACATCGGAGGAAACGCATTGAAATGGGAGCGGACGAGACACGGTGATCAAAGCTTTTGCCATTTGACAGAGGAGTGTCAAAGAGTTGAAAAGACACTAAAAGGGGATACAGCCAGGCTCAAATTCTTCAAAAGGACCAGCCAGAACACACACACACACGCACATACACACAGGCCTTTATCATTTTTGGTTGCCCCTAGAACATCTAGAGACAAGGATGGAAGGTGAAGCTATAGGATAGAAACTATAGGATACCTACTTCTTTCAGTGTACTTCACTATCAATGTAAAAGTTCTAGATAAGTATGATAAAAGTGTAGCACAATCATCCAAAGTCAAAGTGAAGGATCCTCAATCCTCAAATCTTAGTAACTAAATGTAATAATCCATGTAATAATATTAATATTCCCTTTATTATTTCTGGTTTAATCTTTAACAGAAAGTTGACCAAGCACACACCTGCACCAGAGTGTGGTAACAGACACATGTTTATGAAACTTTGTCCCACTACACATTTATTACCTGGTTATACGTTAATGTGAGTATGTGCCAAGTTTCACCGCTTTGACATTCACATGTTACTGGAACAATAACTTTTCTTTTCCACTAGTTCTACGTGTTTCTTTTTTCATTTCATTTCATTTCCTTAAGTCAAATTGCAGCATACAATGTCCTTAAATATACACTCCGTCCCCAAACACAGCTGTCTTTGTAATATCTGTGCGGGTTCCGCCCCTGTGGTGTGGACGTTTAGGTATATGAGAGGGGACACGGGTGGTTGAATGGGTGGGGATGTAGTGGTTAAAGACCTTATAGACCAAATTCAATTCCAGCCACACCCACGTTCTGCCTGGTCAAACCAAACCAAACCAAACCGAACCGAACCGAACCGAACCAAACCACAGCAAACTCATTATTTACTCAAACCCTAAATATAGTTTTAATCTCATCTTATAGAAAGCTATAAAAGCAGTCAAAACACAAGTGCAGCATTACTTCTGGTAATGCATAGGGGGAGGAGGTTTGCATGTTGATATAATGCAAAGAAATAAAGAAAAAACACCTTTGAAAGAGGGAGGACGTTTGTGTCGACATGCATCAGCTGTGGATTTGTGAGGGCGCATATAAATTCTGAGGTTAAAGGTCGGTGAAACGCAACAGTTGGCGTGAGAGAGATTCAACGGCGGAGGTGAGCATATGGTGGTGGAACAGATCCCCGGGGAACCCTGCTGTCCTTGTGTGCTTCTCAACTGTCTTTGACTTTTGAGAGAACAATCCTCTTGCATTCAGCAGCAGCAGCTGATTTCCTCACATGAAAAACAAAAAAAAAAAAAAAAAAAACAAGCTCTGGACACATATACAACAGATTTAGATGATTTGTAAGATGGGTTATTTTCTCTGGAGGGGAAATATATGTAACATAAAGTAAATCTCCACCAAATTTACACATAACTGTCAGTTTACTTCTGGAGAGTGGAAACAGTTGCGTAACGACTCTGGAGCAGCTTTGTTGAGTTTGAGAAAATAAGCTGCAATGAGTCATTTCAGCTTGAGACTGTGAGTTTAGATCAAAAAGCCCACATTACAAACACAGGCCCTGGAGAGATGGCAGCTCCACTAACACACGCTGCTGGTTAGTAAACGCTGAAGCGATGTCCTTCTCTTTGCTTTCACAAGTTTATCCTCGTCTTAACATTTGTGTTTCGCTTCAGGTTAAATGACCAGGGTTGGGAGGGTTACTTTGAAAATATATTCTGATACAGTTACTAGTTACCTGATAAAAGATGTATTCAGTAACATAATCCAAGAACCATAATATTAAAGTAATGGAAGTTGATTACTTTAAATTACTTTTGGATTACTTCAACACTAAATTTTCTAATTACAACAAAAGAAAAGTCAGTTCAGTCAGTTTTTTGCCAGATTTTCTGCTCTCAGCAGAGACGTTGCTTGTTTGTTTACAAAGCGCCGTGTGGAGGGGGGGGGGGTCACGGTTTGAGTTGATGTCTTTTTGTGGTGTTTACTTGTTTCATCACTGTTTGGCGCTTGTTGAAATGGTTTGTATCAACTTTTAGCTGAGATTCTGACGTTTCCGACGATATAACACATGACAATGTTTATGCCGCACGTGCCGTGAAATCAAATGTGACCTACTTTGCCCCCGGTACTGGGGGCGTCAGGGAAGAAGCGGTTTAAAATTATAATCCTGCTAAATAATCCCCATTTTCAATAAACGTAACTGTAATCTGAGTATGCAGGGGAATACAGTTACCTATTTTTCATGTCCTAATTACGTAATGCAGCTACATGTATTCCGTTACTCCCCAAGTCTGTAAATGACTGAATGGATGACATAAGATGTGTCATATTGGGCAGTGTAATAGAGGGCCAATGCTACTTAACTGCTTTCAAAAACAAAACAAATCTTTCAATTTAGATGAGCGTGAATGATAATTAATAATAATCACAGTTAAAACTGTCCATTGGTAAGATACTGAACCTCAAAGTGCCCGTCATGACTGCTTCATCTGTGTGTCCCGTCTCATTTTAGTCCACTTTCTACTGCCGAGGATCCATATGTGCTCTCCAGGTCTCAGAAATAACAGATTAAAGTTAAAAGAAACCAATTATAAACTTCTTTAGAAAAAATACTTTACCCCAATGAAGCTGGACAAGTTTGACCATGCAAATTCACCAATGTGTAGGAAATGTGGTAATGAATTAGGAGCACGTAAAGCAGTGTACTGTTTGAGAGAGGATTCATGAAGCAATTCTAAGAAATGTTCGGTTGTGCTTTTAAGCTATGTCCTATGATATATGTCTTGAATTATGATATGGAAAGTATATTTCCCATAACAAGAAGAAGTGTTCACAATGCTTAAATGTCTACTTTTAACATGGATTTCTCAGTCAGGACCAACTAGAGTTCAATGCTAGGACAGATAACTGAATATCTACCTAAGTGGACGCCATTTAAAACTGCAAGACTTCAAATCCACCTGGTCTTCAGTACTGAGGTACATTGAGGTGTTAAAAGGATAAATTTACATTGAAAGGTAGTTAACCTATGGACTCTGGTAGGGCAGGATGTTTTGTTGTTGTCAGTTTGTGTTTCTTTTTGTCCTTTAAGTTTACTTTGTCATTGTTGTCCCCGTCGTCCTGTATGACTGCGTGACTATGTAGCGGAGTAAGCATGTACGTGTTACATATGCCCAAATGTGATTAAAAAAAGAACAGAGAAAACATAGAAACGAGTCACACGCTGGTTGTTTTTCTTAGTTTTATTACAACATTGTTTCCGACAACACATCTTAACTACAAAAATGCACAGAACTGTGCTAGTTCAGTATACCACAGAGTCATGAGTGGCAATAAAACAAAATGTACATGACCATACACAACATCATGTGCCAGAGCTGCGTGTATGTATTTACAGGTCAGAGTGTTTCCACCAACCCACCAGTGTGTGATTCAATTCGAATGCGTTTCCTCTTTTCGAGGCCTTTGGAGAAAAGTAAGGCTAAAATCCTTTCTTTTTGCGTTCACAGCAGCTTATTTCCACAATTCAGCCACACTTCTTACTAGTTTGTACACAGGTGAGCATCGGAGGACCCTGTCAACCTATTTTGCACAGAAAAGAGACAAAAGACAGCGGATAGATCGCAGTTGCTAAAGGTGTTGACAAAGCGCCAGAACGTCTTTATCTCTGCCCACTGTGCTTTGTCCACATGCATACACATGCTATGTTTTGCTTACAGTAACATGACCTGGGATTTAGTAGTAGTAGAGGTAGGGTCTTGTCCACAGCGAAGCTCAAAAGCTCTCGTCTTTGTCGAACGAATAAAATAAAACACGTGAAAAAAAAAAAAATATAGAAAAATAGATCACTTAGAAAAAAAAAAAAAAAAAAAAAGGTTTTGTCAGGTGACTAGGTAAAAGAAAAGAATGAGTTCAAACTAACCCTGTGAGATGCTCTTGGTTCAGTCGGTTACATTCACAAACCCTTACAAACAGTTTCACTGTGTTAGCACCAGAGTTGTTCCCACTTCTCATACTGTTCACACCAACTACATGGAGCCACAGGGATCACAGTGTCGTTAATACTTCATGTTCAGTGATGAGGGGTTTGCACGGCTGCTGACGTGTGTTTTCGGCGTATCAACACTTTCGCGGTCCCCATATCTGCTGCAGTTCTATACTCGTTTTCCCGCCGTACTGCAGATTTAAGTGCTCAATACTGACCTCAGTGTCACACGTCGCTTCGACCAGCAGCTCAAGATACCGCGTCTACGGACGCTTGTAAATATCGGCGGCAAAAATGTTTTTCAGTGTGAATAAGCCGTTCCAGAAGTTTTAGTCTTAAACCTTTGTTTAACCCAGTTTAAGAGATGAAATGTTTCTGAAAAGGGTGAAAGTGACGGCAGTAATGTAACGTTGCATAATATATATATGTATATATATCTAAAATAGTACTGGTTTGTTCAAAAATAACATTGTATAGCAGAGCTGCACCATAACGATGAGAAAAAGAAAGTATATGCTTTTTTCTTTATCTATAAAAAGTAAAGTAAACGTCATGTGTCACTTCAAGATACGAAGTGGAGGTAAAAAGGAAAGATTCAAATCCAGAGGATTTCGATTCGATGACGCCGATAAAATAAAATAAAATAAAATAACAGCAGCTTCTTGATCTGCGACGATGCTCACATCTTCATAGTACCGGAGCTATTTAAGCTCTTCGGCCATCACACAACATCTGAAGGTTATTCTGTGAAATGGACTGATGGAATTGACTTTTTTTTGTAGTGTTAACTATCAACACTGTCTGGACGGTTTTGGCCTTAACGCAAAAAAAAAAAAAAAATCTAGATATATTATCTGGTAGGAAATAAATATTATAAAGATATAATAAGATGATTTAGGTGTCAGATTGTCACGGTTTGAGGAGGGTTAGAGGCCGTCACTGTCGATGACGGAGAATACGTGTATTTCAGGAGGTAACGTCGTATCATCCATGATATATAAACAAGGGGGAGTCCACGCCCCTTTGATCCATCATCCAGCGAGCACCACAATGGGAAAACAAGAGGGGATCCTGGGGTGTGTATGAACACGTAACGAAACAAGGAAACACACACACACACACAACGTCTGGCAGTATCTTAACAGCAATGCTGGGTTGGTTGCTTGTTAAAAATTTTTTTTTTTTTTTTTTAAATCTCTTCAGTATTATTATCCATTTCAAAATAACATTTTTAAATCAGATTTTGAATATTTATATTTAACAGATGTCCATAAACTATTAACTTAGATTTTTTTTTTTTTTTTTTTTAAAACAACAACTCCTCGTGTTTCTGTAAAGTTTTGCCTCTGACAGAGAGGATGAGAAACTATTACATAGAAAAATATGTCAGAGGCAAAAATCGCCAAGCACACAGCCTGTATCAGTACATGTGCTTGTATGTGTGAGCTGGTTTAGTACTGCTAGAGGGTGATGCTTCCAAACCCCCCCCCGTAAAGCACTACTGCCCCCTGTGTGGGCACATTAAGAACTGCACTCCAATAACAGCCGACGTCCAACACCACGCGCTCGACATCACGTGAACGACACACTTCACTGGTCCTGTTTGTCGTGTGTATAGATGCGTGTCTGTGTGTTTCTGACGATGGTCGCTCGCACAACTGTTTGTCTCACATCTACAACGTGTGTATTTCTGTGTGCATCATGAAAGTCCGTCCATGGCTGATCAAGTTCAGCGTGTCCCCTGCTGGCAGTGTCTTTGTGTGTGTGTTTGTGCGCGCGCGTGTGTGCGTGTTCAGGAGCCAGGGCCTGGTTGAGGCTGCGAGTCCTCTGATTGGCTCTGGGTGTTTTGGGCCTCTCGTCTCAGCTCCTCACCCAGCTCACCCATGTCCATGTCTGGCAGGTCTTCCTCGATGTGGGCCCCTGCTGTGTCCTCACAGTACACACACTCCTACACACACACACACACACACAAAAGCCATTTTTAAACATCTGAAACACAGAACCTTAGTTTACTTAGCAGTATCTGGGCATGGCTCATTCTGCAGGGCCCAACATGTCGCTAACATCATCTCTAGTTACACATTAGTGTGGTAGATATCAGATCAGTCAGCACCAAAGTCTCAAATGTAAAACAAACAATAAGCGCTTTCCCCGGGGGCTCGGTGCCACACTATTTCTTGGCTGGAAGAGCCGACTTGTTCTAGTGTCGGCTAGCTGCCTGGCAACACCTCGGTAACAACAAGACTCCAGGAAGTAACGTCTCCCAGCCAAGAAATAGTCCATCAAACTGTCAATCGCTTCACACTTTGGTCGCCGTGTGGATTAAACAGATGAGAGAGAATCTGAGATAATATCTCTAATTCTATCAGAACCTGGACAGACGTTGCCAGTGTTTGTGCTAAGCTACGCTAAGCTAATTAGCTGCGGGCTGGTCATTTAACTTGATATTCAAAAACAAGAATGGATGACATAACTAGTATTTTATTCCCGTCTCTTCTGATATTTCAGCGGTTGCAGTGAAGGAGGGAATGCGTGTGACTCACCTTCACATTGATAGCAGCGGGCAGACCTCCTCTCCTCATCCAGGGGTGTTCCTCCACTAGCTCTCGCCGCTGGTCTGATGAGAAGTGAGGTTGACTCTTCTGCATTTGCCTCAGCCTCTCTTTGTCTTCCCGCAGAACCTTCTGAATGTCCCTGTTAGTTGGAAAGAAAATAATCAGTTCCTTTTCAGGCGAATTCAATATGAAACGGCCTTTTTTTGTTTTCTTTGTGTTTCACGTTTCTAGAATATATTGATTTAATTAGCTACAGGAACAAACCTGGATGGCATCTGATACGTCATCATGACCTTGTCATCAGCGTTGGCCATTAGCAGCCAGAGCGGCTCCTGAAGAATGTATTTGATGAAGTGCTCTCCCTCGCCTTGTGTTGAGACTTTGGCCTGTGACTGGCCACCTTCAGAGCCTTTACCCCTCAACTTGGCTTTAGCCTTGAGGTCGTGTTCCAGGGAGTCAACACTGCCAAAGTATTTGCTTGTGTTGCTGCTCCCTATGCACAGTAATGGAGGGACAAGTAAAGAGTCATTCATAGTTGTTACTGAAAAAGTTGAATGATTCTATCAACCCATTAGAAACTAGTAATATTATACTGTAACATAAATAAAAGAAATGCTTTTGATATTTCTTTACTGACCTGTTCTGCTGCCAGAAGCTCCACTTGCTGAGGTCCCACAGCCGTTGCAGCCTGAGCCCGATCCTGATCCAGATCCAGAGCCTGATCCAGAGCCCATGGAGCCAGAGGTGGCTGATCCAGTGCCAGAGTGGGAGTCCTCCTGCTCCTGCAGAAGGATGTCCATCAGGTCACAGGATGATGAGTTACCGTCACTGTGGGCTCCATCTCCTGGAGACTCCACCTGAAACACAAGGAGGAAAACCATCAAAATGTCTTCGCTTCAGAAAATGATAGTGGGAAGTGATTTAAGCCTTTACAACACAGGCTTCTAATGTCAAATCAAAGATACTGTCACTGTTCATTGTAATTCTCACCTGTTGGTGGGTTTCAGTCTTCACTGTGCCGTTGTTCTTCTCCCCCGCTGCCCCCGTCCCCCCTGATGCTGCTGCTGAGCTGCTGCCCTGGCCTCCAGCAGAGAGTGCGGTACTATCCTGACGTTCTACTGATCGCTGCCCTTCCTCCATGCTCAGGAGATTCAGCTGCAGTGGTGAGCTGCACCGTGACTCGAACAGCGGCGGTGATGCTGCCGGATCCCGTGTTCCGGATGCTGGGGTGGAGGACCGTGACGCCGCCCCTTCCCGGGGCTCCACAGCTGTGACTTTGGGGGCCTCTGGGGCTATGGTGTATGGAAAAGGTTGAGCCGAATAAGCGGCTTGAGCGACAAACTGGGTCTGCACTGGGAAAGACGGCTGGGCAGTGAAGGGTGTCTGAGGGGCCTGGAAAGGCTGCTGAGGAGTGTAGGTGGTCTGAGTGGTTTGGAATGGCTGCTGAGGGGTAAAGGCAGTCTGTACAGGGAATGGCTGCTGGTTGGTAAAAGGGGGTTGCGTTTGCATGGGGTAACCTGGCTGCGGTGGCTGAAAGGCCTGCTGGGTAGAGTAAGCTGGTTGTGTCTGGGTCTGCTCAAGATAAAAGGCAGGAGTAGGAGCAGCCCCCATCTGCCCTAACTGCCCTAACTGTCCTATTTGGGGGAAGAGGTAATTTGGCAGCACCAGAGCCACCACTGGTGTAACAATAGGGGTGGGGAACGGGGTGGCTGTAGGTGGGGCTTGGGTGCTTTGACCTTCTCCAAAGCCTGTGGAAAGGGAGGGGTCAAGGTGAGGGGGTTGAGCTGGGGCAGCGGGGGCTGGAGGGTAGAGCGGGTACGCAGGCACCATGGTAGGGTAGGAGACGTTGAACGCTGACTGCGAGGCTTCTGACGGGGACCACGAAGTCTGGTTGAGACCCTGTAGAGGGGGCCGGGGTTTGCGATTAGACACGGCGCTGTCCGATGAATCAGGATGCTTCATCCTTGGCTTTTTAGACTTCCTGTTGCGGTTGCCCTTCTTGGCAGTAGTCTCAGGCCTGGTGGTGCCCTGTTTGGCAGCACCGCGGGGTCCAGATGATTCTGAGATGATACACAGAGAAGTTAAATAACTGAAACTAAAAACCGGCAGCTCAATAATGAGCAAAACAGCCACAATAAACCTTTTATCTTTGCGTGGTTAATCTGAAACCTCGTGTACCTTCAGCGTTGGCTGGACCTCTCTGCTTGTGCAGATATTTGGAACAGTCTTTTTGGAAGCTCCTGGCATTGTGGAGCTCTCTGCAGCGGCTGAGGAATGCCTGCTCTTCTTTCTGGGTGTGCGCTGCCAGCACCTGTTTGGTCAGTCCCAGCCTTTTGTAGGCCTCCTTCTCCTGACTGGGTGGTGACACCATGCTGACAGGCAAAGCAGGAGGCGCTGGGCTCTCAGCTACATCCTCGATTATCTCTGCAGAACAAATCGAATCCGTTAATGTCAAACAGATTGATGAAATTGATGAAAATACACACAAAAAAAATACTGGACACAAAAACTCACCAGACTCTGGTTGAGGCTTCTTGTCTCCAACATGAACAATGGTGCTACTGTAGCTGCACTGAGAGGTGATGGACACAACACTCTCAGCCTTACTGGGCAGGGTGAGAGGAGCCAGCGGGCCTCCTACCACAGCAGCAGCCCCAGATGGAGGCTTCTTTGGAGCTTTCATGTTCGACAGGCCTGGCTGGGCATCGAGCAGCAAAGGATCTGAACGCGTTGAGAAAGTGAAAGTCAGTAACACTGAGATGTAACAGAGAAGCTGGATTTGGATTTTTGGATTTTTGACATGCCTGTGTTTGTGTCCTGCGACACATGGATGCCGTCCTCTGAACCCTTCTTGCCATCATCCGAGTTAGACGAAGTGGTGTTTGAGGAGAACTGGTATTTCCTCTTCACTGTTATGGGGATGTTACAACTCTCCAGGTACCTGAGGATCATTGATGGATTAGTCAGATAATACCTGTTACACGTATGTGATCTTCTAACCATCAGACATAAACAGGTCTTACCTTATAACACTGTCCAGGCAGCTGATCTGCTGATAGGAGCAGACAGTCTGGTCTTTGCAGGTCAAGTCTTCCATGGTGGCTGCAGTACAGTCTCTGACCTGCAGAGGGGGCGCAGAGTCCTTCAGGCGCACAGTTGGGCTCTTCTGAGCTGCTGCAGCTGGAGATGTAGAGATGTGAGATGTGATAATGACCACAGCTAAACACAAAGTTTAGTTGACTTTTAGTTGGCTGACTGACTGTTCTGCCTTGTGTTTGTACACAAGGTCAAGAAGCAGAGGGGGGCAATTAATGTTCTGTCTGTAATGTCAAAGTGCATCAAAGTGACCAAAGAATGGAAGTCCTGTAGTTGAACTCACTGTCAATCGTCTTCTTCTGCTCAGGTTTGGATGGCATTGGTGAGGGTGAAGGCAAATGTGGGAAGACCTGAGCGTCCTGGTTCTTCTGCATGTGGACCCCTTTACAGATCTCCTGGAATGTCCTGGGAGGCTTGGCCTTACCCGTCTCCTCTGCTGGTGTCATATTCCCGTTGCTCTCGCTGGATGAGCTGATGCTGACGAGCTGCTCGTGGGAACCGTTGCTGCCGTGGCTGCCATAACCACTGGAGCCCATGTTGTGGACCGGCTGATCAGAGAAAAGAAGTTAAAGCAACCGACAGATGCTTGAATGAAACTGTGTATTTATCTGAGAATGTGTGTGTGTGTGTGTGTGTGCATACTTGGAGTAGCAGCCTGTGGATCTGTTCACTAATTTCCTGAATGTCTGAGTCCATGATTTTCCCTCCGTGAAAAGCTGGTGCCGCAAAAACATCTTCATTCACAGGACCCCTGCAACACAAACACGTGCCACACCGCTGTCAAATCACATCCAATTGAAATATAATCGGAGATTCTAGTGCCGATCATCACATTGGGAATACTCACATGCGGACTTTGTGTCTTCCAATGACGAAGGAGACCTTGCGGCTCCAGGGGTTGACAAAGCTGGACCAGCTGGTATCGATGGTGATGTATTCGCCATTTCTGGCACAGAATCGTATGGAGGAGTGGTCGAATGGCTGACCGGCGTACTGCAGAACTGTTGTGTGACAGTCACGCAATGAGAAAAAGCTCAGTAACTTTTCAGCACAGACTCTGTGCCTATTTGATGAGATGATAAAATGGTAGAAAGCCGCTCTTACTCTTGCGATGCACAGCCAGCATTAAGGGTCGGTCACTTGGGTGCAGATTGAGCAGAACGGGGGTCCCAATCAGGTCCTGAGGGAGGTAACCCAACAGAGGAACGGCCCTGGTGGAGAAAAGGCAACAATTAATTTTTCTTGCTAAGCACAAAAGAGTGGCTCTAAGAGGCAGAAGAATCCATCACGTCAGGCTTCATGCTGTCTGCTTGTACGGACAACTACAGGCGTATGATGACAGCAAAAAGAAACTGTTTCGTTTTGTTTTGTTTTCTCCTGCTCATCCGAAGGGTCCGGGTCGCGTGGGCAGCAGCTTTAGGAGGGAGGCCTAGACCCTCCTCTCCCCAACCACTTTCACTAACTCCAGGGGGACTAACTCACTCACTCCAGGGGGACCCGGAGGTGTTCCCAGGTCAGCCTCAAGACATAGCCTCTCCAGCATGTCCTGAGTCGCCCCCGGGGCCTCCTTGCGGATGGGCATGCCCAGAAAACGTCCCTCGGGAGGTGTCCAGGGGCATCCTAATTAGATGCCCTAGCCACCTCAATTGGCCGCTTTCCATGAGGAAGTGCGGCGGCTCTACTCAGAGTCCCTCCTGGATGTCCGAGCTCCTCACCCTATCTCTAAGTATGAGTCTGGCCACCATGTGGAGGAAATTCATTTCAGCTGCTTGTATCTGCGACCTTGTTCTTTTGGTCACTACCCATAGCTCTTGACCGGTATGGACCAGTAAATTGAGAGCCTCGCCTCGCGGCTCAACCTCCCTGGGTGGAACAACAGACCAGCTCTATACCCTTAGGAGGTGCTGGAGGGTGCATGGGAGTTTGCCCAACCTGTCCACATGTGTTTTGTGGATCTGGAGAAGGCTCTCTACTGAGGGCCATCCGCTCTCCGTACTGTAGGAGTCAGAGCTTGGTCTGTATTGCTGGGAATAAGTCAGACTTGTTCCCAGTGGGTGTTGGACTTTGCCAGTTTTGTCACCGGTTTGCCTCCTGTTCATTAATTTTATGGTCAGGATTTCTAGGCACAGCCAAGGGGCAGAGGGTCGGGGAAGGAGTTGCTGCCTCAAGTGGAGGAGTTCAAGTATCTTGGGGTCTAGTTCACGAGCGATGGGAGATCGGAGCGGGAGATGGACAGACGAAACATACAGACGTATGTTGTCATATTGGCTCGTCACGTTAAAGAAACAGCACAACAGCACTCGTGCACAATTTGACCACAATACTTATGAATGAATTATGGGATGCTCAGCCCACTCACCTCTCATCCACATCCTGGAACACACAGTTAGGTGTGTGTGTGGTGGTGAAGATACGCTTGTCAGGAGGGATCCTGGGTGCTGTGGAGAACCAAGAAGTAGTCAGTAATCCACTAAGTAGTCCACTAATCACTGTCAAAGTTGAATCACCAGAATAAAACTGAAATATTATTTAATATTCAACATATAGAACAGAAGTTTTCTATTTCAAAGTGGCCATTTTTAACCACTTTCTAGTTCCAATACTTTTAAATACTCTTACTGCAAATGCTCTTCCATTTGAATTAAATGTCGAATGTCACATTAAATGTTGAACACGCTTCTGTGAGTACTGTTGGTGAATTAGTTGACATCAAGGTTGACCACAGCTGCAGCGTTAACTTTGAATTTTTTTTCTCTTGATGTAAATCCCTACAGATGGCGCTCTTGTCCTTGATAAACAAGAGTTAACACTGAATCACACACCCGTTCAGAGAAAACCCTGTTGTTTCCCTTTAAATACATTACTCCTTCAGTTTTTCTTTCACAGGATTATTGAGTTCGATCGCATTTTGTCTCATATTTGACAAAACTTCAAATATCTTCCACAGTTACTATCTGAGTCTTTAATAAATTGGGCTTCACGATGTGAATTTGAATGGATAAAAATGTGAGTGCACGTGTTTGTGGCCACAGGACTCACCCTCGTATCCAGAGTGAACCCTCTCAGCCAGCAGGAGGCAGCAGAACTGTTCCTCAGCCAGCTCTGCATCCTGGACTTTCATCAGGTACGGAGTCATACGGAAAGGATAGTACTGGAGATCTCCTTCACGTTCCTTACCGCCGCTACAACACACATGAAAAACCCACTGTTACAAGACCATTTTTGTGCCTCTTTGTACCTTTCAGAAAAACAGTCACGCTTCGGCAACATTTCTACTCTTCGTCATAAAGACGCCTGTTGCAGATGTAAACTGCACAGAAAAAAACAGGGTGAGGTTATTGGAAATTCTAAAAAATATATTTCTGACACATTTCACACATGCATATAAACTCCAGCTGTAAATGCTTCATTTTTTCAAGGCAAAATAACACAAAGGTTCAATAACACCAATGAAGCTTTCATACATTATGTGTAGTTTAGAGTTTAGTGTATTTTAAATGACCAAAGTCTTGTTTAACTTGTTGTTAAAACACCTAATGTGGCCACTAGATGGAGATACAGTTCAAAAAGCTCACAGCTGGTGACTTCCTCCTGACTCAGAGTCTGTTTGAGCAGGAAACTATGGCTCAGAGAAGCTGCTATCACTCACCTGATGCGGCAAAAGAAGGATTTCTCCTGCATGCACTCCGTGGGAGACGACTCTGAATAAGTGACAAGGACAAGGTGGGATGAATACACCAGCGAATGCACGACCACTTCAGACAATGCGTCTCTTAGTCATTGATAAGTGACAAAATTACACAACTGAGTTTGCAGAACAACAGCGGGAGAGATGTTTCATTTTAAGTCACTGCTGAACCATCACTTTTACAGCACCGCTTTGACATCAAAGTCTACAAATGACTACAAATAACACGTGATGTTACAACGGCTACAGGAAGAGAGTGAAAACATGACCAGCATGTACATCTCTGAAGGTTGCTTATAGTGGATTTTTAAATGACATGAGAGAATATACAGCTGGACTACAGTATAAATGAATGCAGCGTTGAGAATCATATAGGTCATATGTTTTTATCTGACTTCTACAGGTGGATCTAATATATCTGGGCTTGTGACTGCACCAATCTGTGATCATGTCTTCAGCAAGTATGTGGGAGGTGTTGAGCAGGTATGTGTTTAGCTACATGTGACCGAGCGTGTTAATAAAATACGTGATACATGTGTATGAGCATGTGTCTGTGAGGGTGGAATTCATTAAGGAAATTAGTGCTCGTGTATCTGTAGGTGGTGTATGTTGTGCAATACTTTGGGTTTGTGGGTCAGGCAAAGGCAGAGTTTTAGTTCAGAGGCTGGTACCTGCTCCGGTGCACATGCTCCATGAGGGCAGCCGGTAGGGTGTGGTGAAGCTGTAGAAGACGCTCACATCCTGAGGCGTCAGGAACTCCACAAACTTGGCATTGTTGAACACTTCCCGCTTGCAGTTCAAGATGGACGCTGCCTGGTCCGAGATGTACACAATCTTCCCCGTGATGAGTGAGACGGCTACAGCAAATATATCCTTACAGACAGGAAGACAAAACAACTATGAGTTCGGTTTCTGTTCATTTCACGTATAAATCTTACAGTTTACCTTAAAATCTCAGTTTAAAGTTCCTCACAGTAAACAGCAGTCAGCAGATATAACTTTCTGATACCATCTCAAATAATAACATCATATAATATCAATATTTAACATTTATTATTATTTCAAACCCACACTACTGTCCACTTTCATTTAAAAACAAACCCATGCTATATGAGGGTTAATTGGTACTTTCCTTTGTGCTTTGAAGAGGAGATAAGACAGTTACTTACAGTGTTTTTGAGGGTGTATTCAGATGTAATTCGGTTGATTTCCTCAATGGTGTAGGATGATACATCGAAGCCTGGTGGCTGACTGTCGTTAATCATCAGCATCTGGTAGTATTCCTCATTTGCTGCATAACAAAGTACAACGTGGATCAACGTAAACGGCTTTTCGTGGAATATGTGATGAGATATTTGACCTCACAATCACAAAAAGAGATCAAAAAAAAAAAAATAATCTAAGAGCATGACTCTGTCCTACATTTGTCATAATCAAACAAAAGTGTTTCTTTCTCCCTTAATTCAAAGGCTGATGTAACAGCCGTCAACACATTAACAATGACGTGAATACATGTGAGCATGGGCACCAAAAAGCTGCCAACATGAGCGACTTACCTTTCACCTGTTTGACACATCGCAGCGCGTACTTGAGCGTGTTGATGGTGCTGGACTTGCCCTTGCTCCTTTTCTCCGACGGCAAGTGCATCTTCAGCTCTTTGAGGGTCTTGAACAGCTCCTTCTGAGTCTTTGCCTTGGCCGACTGCTCGCTGCTGCAAGGCGTGCATGAGACACGATTCACGTGCGTCAAAAAAAATGACAGGATCTCATCACCGCTGTCACATTTCAGGACATGTTTCCAACATGGAGAGCAGGAAAAGGAGGGGTGGGGGCATTTGCTAACAATATGCAAGGGAATGGAGGCACAAGGGGACTGATGATGATGCATCTAGGTCTAGACTAAGACTAAGGGCTAAAGGCCAATTCCATTTCTCCTTTTTACCCCTACCCCTTCTTTTACCCCTACCTCTCATCCCTTAAAAACAAATAAGCGACAAGTCTCCATGACGACCGATTTGGCGATTGATCAAAAACTGACACGATGTTCGTTTACATTAGTCTGACTTTTCATCAGAAAAGAGTCCTGTCGTCAGATGAATGGAAAACATCAGCAAAGTGACAACTAGTGATCGCTAGCTAACGCTACCGCACGTCACTGATTAGCAGTTAGCGATAAGTTAGCTTAATAAGTTAAATGTATTGATTAGTTCATTAAGTAAATCTAACTTCTTTGACAACTGCGTCCTTGTCCTGGTGCATGCTGGGAAATTTCTTATACCCCTTTGTTGTGTGACCCCCTTCCCCCCTCAGTCAGAAGAGAAACAAAATTTCCCCTGACAGGAAGGTGCAAAAGAGAGGCGTAGAAATGGGATTAGCCCCAACTGTAAGTGAATGCTCGGCCGGACATTTCCACGAACTAACCTGCAGCCGCTGGTTGACGGGTTGTCCTGCTCAGAGCTCACCAGGCTGAAGGCGTTGGAGCTGCTCGGTGGCGAGGGGCTGTGAGAGTTGGAGCTGGAAGCAACACAAGGAGCACAATATGGGACATCGTGAAAGAACAGCAGAGTGCCGAAAAACAACAGGTCCAGACTAAACATATAAAGTGAGTCAAGGATGTTGTGCTATATGCTCTGTAAAAAGTCTGTACAAGGGTAGCGAACACGGGTGGGCTGAGCATGTCTTCCTGGTTAGGGAACTGAAAAACAAGGGCCACATTCAGAACAAGTGGTTACACTGCTAAATGTCAACAGCCCATTATCTCTGAACATGCCTTTCATTGTAGAGAATAATTGAAAACAGATGAGATGGATTTTATTTGGTTATAAATAACGTTATTGATTAATTATTCTTCTATGCAACAGGTACTTCCAGTGTGCGACACCGCAGGAAGTGTTAAATCATCAGCCGCGCTACCGGACGAGCTTCACCTGACCCTAGCGGCCTTTGTCGCGCCGAGATTGTGACTCACTCTTCAAGATAGGAATTAAAAGGCAACGCGCTCGACTTTTACTGACGCCCACATACGAGACAAGCCAGACTGAAATCTGTCGCCTTCTAAAAAGAGACAGAAATGGAGAGGCTGAGACGTCAAAGCGCGTCACACAAATTAAGAAGAGTTTCATGAGATTCATGAAGGCTTTGAGTCATTATCTTTTACATTTTTCTCTGCATATGCAAAGGGATTAACATAGTTATTTTTTTTCTTCTAGCAACATCAGTAAGTTAGTAAGTTTTAACCGGTTTTTCTGGTGCCAGTAAATGTAAGTCTAACCTGTGAGTGTCTCCGGTGTCTATTTCTAACTTATAAATCTTATTTATAAGTTGTGTGATAAAATGCAGCAGACAAAACAATCTGAGGGAGACGGTAAGAAAACACTGGGGACCATTTTGGACCAACAGAAATTGGGTTTAAATAGAAATATATTGTTATTAGGTTTATTAAGACAAACAACACAATGAGTCTGAAGTCAGTGGCCTTGTCTTAGTTTTCAACCTCAAAATAGGTGGTTGGTTTACATGGTTTACAAATTCCTCTGTGTGTGTAACATCTGTCACTGTCACAAAAAAAAAAAAAAAAAAAAAAACAAGTGTCTATCAGAATTAGGTGAGAGTGTTTCATTGTTACAGTATTTCTTGCGAGGAGATTGTAAATGTACGATTTCAGTAAAGTCCTCGGATGTTATGGTGCAATTGTGATCAGTTACTTAAAAATATAAAACACGTAGAACCAGAAACAGTCATCTATTTGATCGTACACTTATTTACACCGCATTCTGGAAAGACTTCCTAGTTTTCTCCACCTGATAGATGGAAATGGAGGAGGAGAAAACATAAGTGACTGATTATGTAACAGCCAACCTTCAGTAGGTGTGTGGAAAGTGATGATGGAAAGTGATAGTAGAACAGATGTGTGTGTGTGTGTGTGTGTGTGTGTGGGGGGTAGTCTGCTCTACAAGACTTCTATTAAAAAAATGATTTAATTATCATCTCAAGGGAGCTAATGTGTTTTTAATTATTTCACATGATACAATTAATTTAAAAGCACGTAAAGAACTGAAATATTGCAGAATTAATTAATCGACTTAACCGATGAGTCTGAATTTTTTTTTTTTTTTGAAGCTGAAAATAAGTGATCTCTACATCACTCCTCCTGTGTCACTTCTGGATCACAAGAGTGACTCACACTGATAACAGCTCATACAGAAGAAAATGGTTCCATCACACTGAATGAACTTCAGTGACACAGATGGTCGCCCCCCCTGTGGTGGCTGGTAAATACTTCATTCACTACATGCTGGTGTGTTTGATGCGTCCTCACCTCTTGTTGCTCCCTGAAGACTCCAAAAGAGCAGAATCTTTGCCGTTTCCATTAGAGCTGCCCACAGATTCGTTGCCGTGGGACTCATTTCCATGCGACTCATTTCCGTGGGATTCCGTCCCGCTCCCACTCGAGCCGCTGCCTCCCATCTCTACATCCTCGTGTAAAGGTGGGCGCGGCCGCTTTCTGTCGTCGTGCGGGGAGCCAGGCGAGGCTGGATGCTCCTGGCTACTGTCGCTCCCCTCTGAGGCCAATCCCAACTCCGGTTCCAGTTCAACCCCATCCCGCCCGCCGCAACCCTCGCTGTAGCTGCTGGCCATACGGTGAAGCTGGCTTATTGAACCGCAGGGTGAGCCCTCTTCTTCGTCAACCTGGAAGCCGACCCGTTCCCTGTCCAGGTTTGAGTACAGGTAGTGCTTCGGATCACTGTCCTCCGACATGGGACAGGCCAAAGGGCGAAAGATGACCGATTAAGTTACCTTCCACATGTCAGTGCCATGAAGTGCATGGCACTGGGATGTCAATGGAGGTGAGGGCTCAGGAGGAAAGATGCAACCTAAATGAGGAAAACAAAACACGTGTTATATTACTCAGGCAATTTAGAATAATTTGCACCTCTATAAATAGGTAAAAAGTAACTACCGCCCTCCTAAAATTCAATGCAATCAATGGGGATTACAAACCATCCATCATAGATAACAGTAGCCACACCTTTGATGTGATCAACTAGCATGGCCTCTCAATAATTTTAAAAGCAAATCATGAAGAAAAGGGCACAGCAGCACAGACACGCATACACATACAAAGACACAAACAGGCCGGCTCCGTACTTCAAAAGGTCTCCACAGCAAACAGGCCATCATTTGCCCTTTCCAGGTGGACTTAAGCTGTAGACCAGCGAGAACCGGTTCAATATTTCTAAAGAGTTTTTTTTTTGTTTTCACGGCACTGAAAAAACAAGACAAACCTTCACCTTTCTCAAACAATAATGACTAATATCAGGGGGGTATGGACAAATTCCTGTTTATTACGGTGTCTCTTTATTTGCAGGATGGATCTTGTACAAATAAAGAGGACAAACACTGATCTCTTGACTGACTGATGCCAAAGACGCAGAATCCACAGAAACAGATGATAAACGGGTGTGATGAATGCGCTTACACGTTTACTTTAGTCTAAATCAGATAAATATAGACTTATGTAACACGGAGCGGTGACCCTGAATCAACATGCAATATAAAAAATGAGAAGAGTGTATACAATAACATTTACCTTAAATGATAACTTTATATACAGTAGCTACAATAGTTGCCTTTGGTTACTGGAACTACAACTTTATTCTTTTCTGAAACAACTCTGCAGTTCAGGCCGATTAAACACATGTCAAAAATGTTGGCACAACTCCCTTAATTCAGGTTTTATCGAAATATGAAGTCCATTAACCTTGAATGATGCAAATGAAGTACAAAAGAGAAGGATATCGTCTCAATTTCATAGAAATCCGATCTTTAGAAATGATTCATTTGAGTAAATGAAGCTTCAATAGTTGGTGCAAACAATTACTGACGGGGTCACATCAGGGTTCGGATCATCACTTACAAACCTCCAAAGTAACACTGTATATTGCTATTAGAGAGTTAATATAATGAGCCAAAAACATAAGCCCAACAGATTAAAAGAACCTCCTCTTCTAAAAATCAGCTGTTATCAAGCTGCTGGAGGAATCAAAAAATGACGTGACATTAATGTCAACAAGAAGATTCCACAATAAGACACTGGATTATGTAAACAAAAGCCGGAAACTTGGAAGCGTTCTAAACCTTTGGACCGGTTAAGTATTTCTGTGTCTGTGAATATCCAAATGAAAATACTTGAAACAGGCGCTGGGGTCAAATCCAAAATATTTCACTGATTTCCTGCCATTCATGACCAGGTAGCAGCTATTTATATAAGTGTGCACATTAGGCAACAGGTCTATTCTTCACTCTTTACATAAGCAGTTTTACATAACCACTCAAAGTTTTAGAGACGATTTTTCATGTTTAAAATGTCTATTTAAATAAAAACAGCAGACTTTCCAACCACCCACTCAACCACTACCACCTCGGGAAATGACCCACTGTTGAGTTAAACTGAGGCAGTAGCCCAGTGATCACAGGGGATTTTCTATTGGCTGTTGTAAGTGACCAATAGGAGGAGAGAAGGGAGTATGGTTAGAATAAAGACACACAATCATGTCAACATACAAACGTATTATCAATTTGCAAATAGAAAATAGAGAACACCAGCACGTTTCATATGAAAAATGACAAAAACGCTACAAAACATTTAAAACTGGGTTAACAGAGTGGAACTGTTGTCGAAGGGGGCTGGTCTACATGTTGTCATTACCCAGCTCCTCCAGCCCCACATCTCTGAGATATGTGCACACTAGAATGTAGTCAACAAAACAACACGGAAGAATGACATAATGACAGTGAACTCCAGTTTGAGCTGGAGCGCTGATACACCCAACACACTAGCACAGATCCCAGGCATTATACAACTGCTGCTCCAGTCACATGGATTTAGCTATACTGCAGCACAAAGCAGTGGCAGCTCGTTTCAAAAAAAAACCACACATGCTTTTACTTGTATCCATCTACTCTAGAGGGCATTCTCCAATGAAATCTGAGAGGATTAACTGAAGATGTTATACACTAGAGATAATTAATTACACAATTTGCTTCAGCTCATGCGAACCTCTGGTCTGGTGTTGTTAGAGGAGGACAGGTTTTTTTTTTTTAATATACATTACGAACAAGTAATTAGAATTTATATGATCAGACGTGTCAAGGCATCCTCAGTAATTCAATAAAACGACATCATCGGCGTGAGTTACATCACAGTTTCTGCTTCTGGTGCTACGCCACTCCATACATTGTCAAAATGTCTCATTAAGTGAAAAATATTACTGAAAATAAGAGCTAACAGGATTTCCGTGAGACTGACGCGACCTAATGAATCTTCTCCACAGTTCACACCAAGTTTCCATGATAAAGTCAGTCTTCAGTCTCACAGGTGAACTCACAATTACTCTGTGGTCATGTGGTGGTAACATATTGGTGATAATTATTGTTAAAATCAGGTCAAGGTCTGGATTTAAGACTATTTAAAAAGGCCCAGAACTGATATGAAGATCATATTAAACACTTACATTTAAAAGTAGAGTGTGTGCAACTGTCTACGTGTGAGAAGAGCAGGCCTCTGTGAGGACCTTCAATTGAACACTACAAGAGATCAATCTGCTTACTTGTTAAAATCACTCACTGTTTTTTTATTATATTATATTTATTTATTTATTTAACCAATGTCAGGCTGATCATATGTCACACAAATCTACCTGATGCAATCAAATAAAACCATTTTTTTTTTTTGAATGGGAACAAACACCCCTTCCCCCCATCTAACTCCCATTGACCTGCTATACAAAATCCACACACACGTTGACCTGCTATCCACTGCACGGTACACTGACACAGTTATGTAAAAGTAACAATATCGACCAAAACACACCCCAAAACCACAGCTTCCTGGCCACAAACCGACCCCTGCACACAAACCGACACTTTTCTTCTACCACGAGTGAAAAGTCAGACCCGAACCGGCAGTTTTAAGGTACAATAAGTACAAAAAGTAGAGCAACTAGAATGCTTGCGCATGCGCACATGGCGTTACGTTATGCAACTTATTTTTTTGCGCTCGGTTTTTCAATAATGCTAAAATATCTACGCGCTCGAGTTAAATAGAACCAACCTGTGCGAGTGGAAAGAAAAAACAGCTCTCCGGTCGTCCTGGGTGTCACGTCGAGACAAAAACGAGTAGAGAGTAAACGCTTCAAGTTAGAACATCCACTGTTAGTCAATGGGAGACCGTTCAGTCGGGTTGACACAGTGGCCGTCGGTTCCTCCCCGGCTCTCTCCGGCTCCGGTACGCTGGCGAATCGGCGAGCTCGCCTCGCGACCTCAATTCAGACTCCTCCCATAGCGTATCTCTATTGGCTGTGAAATACGGGTTTCCATGGAGAACGTGACGTAATTACGGCAACGCTCGCTCATTGGACCACAGCCCTGTCCGTCGCTTTACATAAACAACTTGTCCACCGCACGTGGAACACCATGTTATGTGTATCTCGCGGGGAGAGACGGGCTGTTTACGACTGACGTAGAGTCCGAAACAACGTATCCAGTGTTGAAATTACATAAATGCAAAAATGTGAGAAGGGAAACAACCACAAGGAAATGATGAACTTCATTAAAGACGCCACATTGATATGATATTAATGACGTCACTTTGATGCACGCGGCGCGAAGTTATTGTAAAGTAAAAAAATAAAATAAATAAATAATAATATTAAAAAAAAAAACTCAAAAGAGTTTGGTGAAGTGTCTCAAATGGCAACTTAATTCAGGTTTATCAGCCTCAAGCTTTAAACAGACGTCGATGTGAGACACGTATTGAAGGGAGCTGGTCAAAGTGCGCGAGACAGTCTTGAATATCTGCGTCACGTGGTATTCTACTGGCTGATGCTGCTTCTCCATCACAGAGACACAGACTCACTGTCACTTGTTTTTGCTGTTTTAGACAGATCACATATGAAGATATAACTATACAAACGAATTATACTACTATAAATGAGAGGGATGAAAGTTCACATCCTCCTGTTCCACACTAAGGTCTTGATCTAGCATGACTGCTTTGGGCTGACAACGTAGAATCAACACATGGTAGCCACAACACCATATTTGATCTTCTCGAGCCAAGATTCTCTGTCGAACAGCTCAGGGCAGAGATGTGGACTTAGCGCTGAGCACTAAGTGCCAGACACCCACACCCCTGCTGAGGTGGCTCTCTATAGTCAACTAGACACCCTGCTGTCTGCCTTATGATGCTCATCGTCCAGTCACACAACCAAGTCTGTCACATCTTTCACTCTGTCTGCATTCATACTCGTATGATATCAAACCTTGAGCTTTAATAGCGTATGAAGCTCTATTATTAGTTGTTTCTTTCTTGTCATGTTTGGTTGATCAGAGAGGAGGCGTAAACTTGTTGCATTCAGTTGTGCGTCTACGCGTGGGTGGATCTGACTTTGACAATGAGATGAGATGAATTCACGCATCACCTTCACTGCGTTCCCTTTTCATCACAAATGCATTCATTTGCTGGTGAGGGCAGTAGACTGGGAGATCTGACAGGTGGGTGGAATTCCCTAAACAAATGTGAGTCACAATGTGGGCGATTTCATCTGTAAAGCCCTGGAGCTTTGACTGGAAGTAATGATTATCTAACCAGAAATCCTATACATTTTTAAAGGGCGCATACGCTCACTGATCACTTTATTAGGAAGACTGTGTACCCGCTTATTCAAATCAATCATGGCAGCGGTGCAAAGCGTAACCTCATGATGTTCATATCAAACATTAAAAGTTCTCTTTGGCTGCTTCCAATATCATAATGCACCGTGTCACAAAGGAACCTGATCATGACCATCAAGTTATCAGAGCGAACACCAACACTTGGACCTAGATACCATGAGGAACTGAAGCATGGTTTTGTGACATTTCTGGGAAGCACAAATCATTATTAGTATTGTGTTACTAATAATACACTGTATGTATTGTTTCCCTGCCCTTGTGTTTACATTTAATTATTCAGTTGATATTGCTGATATGCTGATATTTGTTTACATCTTCCGTGAAGAATATCTGCCACTTTGTCTGCACTCCCTGAAGAGCTCCTCTACCAGGTTACTGTATTACATAACCGTGGTGAACAACAACGCACTTAGAGCAGATGATTCACACTGAGCATTGTGTCTTCAAGAATCGATAAACGATGATCGCTGATTTTGTTCATTTCCCACAGGGTGAAAAGAAACACATTTCCTGAGTCATACAGTTGGCAATAAATGAATGCTACCTCTGTGACCCTCAGATGATTGCCAGCCTGGACACAAAGGAGCTTCGTGATGAGGATGAAGGTAGTTTTTCCAAAGATCCCCTTAATATCAGTTAATGCCAACCTGAGATAGGAGGTCACCAGAGGCAATGCTGACACACATATACACTCTCAAGCTTCAGACCCCAGAAACTAAGCTATCCAGAATTTGCCCTAAACACATTGTGCACTGTGTAAAAGCAAGGAGGTGAAACCTTGTGCCATTTTCTTGAGATTACATTCTTATACCACAGGAGCCATTATCGCATATTACAGTTGGAAAAGCAGCCGACAGTATGACAAGCCTGGCATAGCTCACCGCAAAACTTAGAGTCAGCGTTATTATTGGTAAATATCAGTTGGTGTTCTTTTCCTGTTGTGACAAGTCAAAATATTTCCTCTGCCTTTAAATGCAAATTATGCAAATACGAATGTTATTCTAGGTGATGGTAAGTATACTTCAAGTAGACTCAAAATTAACTCAACTGATTCTGAGGAACTTTACTTATATTATTTCCATATTATATTTTATTTTCTACATTTTCATAATTTTTTACTTCGCTTCCAATACAAAACATCAAAAGCTGGGATTCACTTTAACAACTTAAACGTATTAACTCATCAGTAATAATAATCCAATCATATGACAAAACTAGAATTAATGTATATTATTGTATGTGTTCACAACACATTACATCACAAATTCCTCATCACATTCCAAGGACCAAAAACATTGTGGAGTTTCATAAAGTCATAGTGACCTTTGACCTTGGACCACCACAATATAATTAAAGATGCATCGGAATCGGCTGGTTTTCATGTGATTGGCTGTGACCGACGACAGGCCAATCAGTCTAAAATGTGTCAATTTTATACTGGTCAAATGTACTTGTGAACTGCATGAACCGCATTGTGTGGATTAAGGTGATTAAGAGTTCGGTACATTTGGAAAGATGTTCACAGATTTGAAACTCCTGGGTAAATAACTCATAAACACAACGGACACCTCTTTCTAACTACACTAATGTAGACCCTGAACTACAAACTTGTTTCCATTCAAACCAGCTACTCTGTCTTGTAGCAGTTCCACTGGTCCATTAACAGTCGACTGAGAGACGAGTGCTCAGGGACCGTCTATAAAGTTCAATACCAAAGAGAGATACCACAAAAATATTTAATAACTGGACTCTGACACACTGTAGTGTCACCACATTCACTTCACATGTCAGTGGTCTCCTGTTGTAGCTACTACAACATCTGGATGGTGAAAGTTGCTTTGTCACCATTTTAGAAAGAAAATAGAAAAATATCCTACAAAAACACATTATTATTAGTTCACCAAACGTGACATGATGCTCCATGGTATTATGTCTAAATGTAAGACTGAAAATAGTTTTTGTACTTTTAGTTAGAAAATTGTTGTTCTGTAACACTGCACTTTTTAAACGTGTGAATTTCCAACTTCAGGAATAATTATATTTTAACACCACACCTGAAGTTAGATTTGTACGAGGACCAAAACCTGTTTTTTGTTTGTTTTACAACCTTTGTTTGAGATGTTCAAGTTTTCCATTATTGAAAATCAAGGTTATATTTCTGTTAAAATGTTCTATTAATAAGTAAATAAATCTTTGTGTGTAAACTAGTTAGAAAAAACAAATTGGAATCAATAGATCTCTAAAAATAATAATAAACTTCATGCTTGAACCAAAGTAGTTCTTCGTACTTTTTTCTCTGATTCTGTCTGGTGTCATAAAATAGTCAGAAATAGGTCTCAATATATTTCTGGTCTAGAATCAATAAGTAGTCGTCACAGCTCTCATATCCATAGTATTGGTTGAATGGGCACAGGGTCATGAAACCCACATCTCCTGCATAAACAGACCACAGATGGAAATACAATGCAGTGGAAAATAACTTTAATAAAATTCCTATGAAAACAAAAACCAGCAAAACAATAAAAGCCTGTACAATTGACAATATCCAGTGTCTGAGACATTTGAAGGTTAGCAGTGTGAAACACAGCTGCATCATACATAAACCAACAGACAAAACCATTATAGGCTTAGGCATGTGCCCAAGGTTTAATATAATAAGATATGGTTCATATACTTGGATATTGCACAAAAATCAAACACAGATGGAGGAGCACCCTACGTCAAAATGGGGAAGTAGCTTTGCATTGCAGTGTAATGTCCCTATTGAGAAACCCCGCCCTCACAGGCCCTAGACTCCGCCCACACCTGCTTGTATAAAAAAAACAAATACACTTAAAAAGAGAGCATATTTGCACATTCAATTCAGAAGCAGACGATTTAAAAAAAAAACAAAAAAAAACAGTATAAACAACACAACAGCTAAACTTTTGCTTTTTGTTTTGGTCCTAACGTGTTAAAAGCTTCAGTTATTTCTCAGTACATTTATTTGTCAAGGGTGCTAGCGCAGGTGGATGGGTGGGGTGGGGGAGGGGGGCACTTTAAAAAGCTGACATCCTCATAGACTTTAAGACAAGTGGGGAAGAGATAACTCACAGGTGATCACGCTTTGTCCAATAATGCTCTTGATTTAATACATTTTAAGGAAACGATGCACATTGTCATTTCAAAATGAATGGAACTGAAAATAATAACATATTTAGTTCATTAAAAGACTACCAGAAATTTTCCATATATGTCTTTCTAAAAACATTCCAGTGTTCAACGGTCCAAATGAAGTGATATTCAAGCGGTGGACCAAAAGGCTCAGGGTGTCTTTTCCTCTAATCAGTCCTTTTATTTTTCAATCACCGTTTTTGCGTATTAGCGAAATATTCTGGCACATCGAAGTCTTGTGATAAACTCCTAAAATGGCAAAAGAAAAAGTATTTTTCTTTTTTTTTTTTTTTTTTTAAAAAAAAAAAAAAAAGTACAATCTTCCCGTAGTTTTGAGGCACACTTTGAGGCAGCGAGACTGTTAAGATGCACTTCCTGTGGTTGTTGTGCACGTTGTTTTAAGACATGGGGATCATTTTTGTGTTTTTCATCCGCCCTTTACACACCCATCAGTTATCTCCGCTGTACTTAAATCAGTTCGGGGGTGTGGTCACATCATGTGCCTTTTCCGAGTCCATGCAAGCAGAGTTCTAAGTCTGTCCAACAAAATGAAACCACTCTGAAACATGAGTTTTTCTGTAGTTGTTGTTGCTGTCAGCCCACTCCACTGGGGCAGGTTCGTCTTTAGTGTGGCTAGAGTAGGCGCTTCCGTTCCCTTCCTTTGGCTGCGTGATCCATCAGCTGTTGTGCCTGTGCAAAATCTGCAATGACGTTACCCACTGTAATTCCACAGAAATGTCACAAGACCGTGATTTGGGATTTTCAGGAGGCACCATGCCAGAGTGATGCCAGGTGAGGAGGGGTACAGTAAATACAGATGCAGGGTCAGTAGGTAGACTCTGTATGTACAGTATATAGGGGTGAATCCGTTCATGTTTGGGATATTCTACTAGATTCCCTTCTTCAAATATAGGTGGCTTTGACCCTGTGTCCTCTGTCACACCCACCCCACCCTCACACACTTCTTCATCGTGTCCTCTTGGCCCGTGACCCCTGGTCTTTTCGAGGGGCTGTAGCTGCTCTAGGAGCGGTTGTCTTTGGCTACGTTATGGGCCATCCAGTTGACTTTGGTCGTCCAGCTCTCTCTCAGGGCCTCATCAAACTTCTGGCGGAACTGCTTCACCGCCTCATCGTCTGTTTTACCCAGAGCCAGAGAGTCCTGAGGGGGGAAGAAGAAGAAGAAGAGCAGGATGATGGAGAAGCAACTGACTGCGGAACAATTAAATCCTGCCTTGCGGCCGTGCGTCTTTATCAGCCAGTTGCAGGGAATTGGTGCAGGGAATTGGTGCTTCAAAAAAAAAATGTGTTGATGACCACCAAAACGTCATTGGTTCATCTTTGAATGTTTGTGCAAAATTTGAAAGGTGTTCTGGAGATATTGTATTCACAGGAATAACATACCGTAATGTCTCTGACTATGGCTCACTGGTGTTTCTTTTTGCAGAAAACATACGAACTGAAGCGGTTCGCAGGTTTACAATGTGCAGATTATATATGAGGCACTGAATATTGGTCTGTATAGTTTAGGTGCATGACACTAGTGTGTGTGTGTGTGTGTGTGAAAGATATACCTTTAAGTACTGGATATCTTTGACAGAGGTGAGCTCAGGGAGTCCAGCAGTCAGCATGAGGGCGAAGAGTGTGATGAAGAGGTTCCCGTTCTTCCTCAAGACCAGATAGGCATCCTCACAGTACTGACGGAAACTAGAGCAGACACACAGACGCACATCTCTTAACACCGTTAACAATTCCAACATGTTTTTCCTTTCCTTTTCATTTCATTTCTCGCGCAACTTTTTTTGACTTACATCTTTGTGTCGTGTGTCGTCTTTGCAACACGATTGGAAAAGGAAAAGTAATCAACCGATTTGAGCTCAAATCAGTGAGCTCTAACTGGGTCCCTGTTCACGCAGAATTGTAATGATTCACACTCACAGGTTCCTAACCATCTGTGTTTACTGTGACTGTACGGCGGTGGGATGGGATGGAAGAAGATGAACCACACGGAACTTTTGTTTAAAAGATAATCAGCCGATCAGTGACGGAGTTCAAGAGTCTGATCACAGCAGGTGACAAACACTTTCCAGTGACTCGCTACACTCGTTTGTAGTCTGTAGTTTCTTCTGTAGTTTGCTCCTCGAATGTTGAGACTTTAAAGACCTGATGTTTTTCTTGCAACAGTCTCCACAAATCTACACAATCACCATGTGGATATTTGGATACGAGTAATCTAATGTGCATAACAAATGACCATGAACTTTGTACTGCAGGAAGAACTTCATAACTCCCACTCTAGTGGCAGTTTGAATGTTCTGTGGATGATCATATCAGAGTGTAGGTTTCCACCCGGGTATTTCCTCTCTTACTTGTTTACTACAGTTTGAGTTGTACACAGTGTACACAATGTACTGTTTCTTAAACCCACGCAAGCCACATTTGCTGATGCAGCACGTCAATGCTGTTACACTTCTCCTTTTGAGTGTTATAATATTAGGCTGTTTGTTTTCTTCTTCCGGACCAGTTCTGATTTAATTACACTCATTTAACCTGTATGAGTTAAAGTTGAGGATGAGGCTTGGGTCATTTTGTAACAGGATTTCATCACATTGAAGCAGATCTAGTTTCATGTGACCAGGTTGGAAAACTGACAGATGCTATCAGCAGGTTGTCTTTAAGACGGAGCAGCTCTACACTGATGATTACACTGAACGATTATTCAAGTTATTTCTGAACTTTAGTTAACTTGACACTGATGCGTTGACAAGAGTTGCTTTTTTTTGTTTACTGTTTATCATAACAACATATCGGTGCACCGCATGTCTATCGATCACAGATCTGTGCTTAGTCAACAATGTATGCATGTTCTAGTTTCAGACCAGCGCATGCAAACGCTTGCACACAGCGCTGAGCTCACGTGTTGCTCGAGCCTCAACATGTTTCTTTTGTTTTTGAGGCTGGAGCAGTGCAATTTATATGATCATATCAGCAATGACGGATGAAATAAGTCTTCTCTGAGTAGAAGTCTTGTATTAAGACCAACATTAGCATTGTGGTCTTCATAGTCTCACTTGAGGCTTTTCTATAAAGAGCTGACTCAAACAAGTCAGGTAAACTTACAGTATTACCTGAAACAAATTCACATAACGACATAAAGGGGTGCAAAACGATTACATGATCTTTTAGATGTAATTGCAGATCACGAACACTTATTCATGTTGATCCCTCGGGATATATGAAACCACTGTTTGCAGTCTCTTTCTGCTTTTATCTGAATGACAGAATTTGTTTGTATTTCTCCTCATTGAAACACACAGGGCCGCTGTTCAGCGACGCCTGAGCTTTGTCTGCCCTCTGCTGGTGAGAGAGAGGCACTGACACCTCAGGTTCTCAGACGGCTCAAAATAATTTCATATTCAAATACACATAAAATTAAAATAGCCATCTAGTTCATTTTGGCTTTGAATTGTGTAACCAGTTTCTGTGGAGAAAATGTTCTTTTCAGAAAAAGAGCACAAACTACACTTTTGTTTGCGCCTGAATAACATAAACCACAAAAACGCAGTCATGTCATGAGTCATGAGTCATGACGCCTTTGAAGCTTTTACAGTCAATGGGAATAATGCTCACCTCAAAACTAGAGACACAGACTAATGGTGCTGGTTCATAATATTATATTTTTATGCTGGTTTTCTTTGAAACTGAAGTTATCATACTTGGCCCTAAACATATCAGATCATCATTTTCAGATCACATAGCTAACCTGGATGGCATTACCTTGGCCTCCAGTTCTACTGTGAGGAACCTTGGAGTAATCTTTGATCAGGACATTTCCTTTGTAACTCATATTAAAGTCTCTAGAACAGCTTTTTCCACCTACATAATATTGCAAAAATCAGAAGCATCCTGTCTAAAAAGGATGCTGAAAAGTTAATTTGTGCATTTGTTACCTCTAGACTGGACTACTGTAACTCTCTACTATCGGGGTGTTCCAGTAACTTCATCAAAAACCTTCAGTTAATCCAGAATGCTGCAGCACGAGTACTGACAGGAAGTAGGACCAGAGATCATATTTCTTCTGTATTGGCTGCTCTTCATTGGCTTCCTGTAAAATCTAGAATAGAATTCAAAATCCTCCTGCTTGACTATAAAGCCCTTAATGAACAGGGTCCATCATATCTTAAGGAGCTCATAGTTCCTTATTATCCTAACAGATCACTTCGATCACAAACTGCTGGTTTACTTGTGGTTCCTAGAGTCTCTAAGACCAGGATGGGAGGTAGAGTCTTCAGTTATCAGGCTCTTATGGAACCAGCTCCCAGTTTGGATCCGGGAGGCAGACACCCTTTCTACTTTTAAGGTTAGACTAAAATCTTTCCTTTATGATAAAGCCTATAGTTAAGGATGGTTCAGGTGGGACGTGGACCCGCCTGAACCATCCTTTAGTTAATCTGCTATAGGATCAGACTGCTGGGGAACTCTGACAATACACTGCTCCTCTTCTCTCGTCTCTGTCTCTCCCTCATACTTCATGTCTTGATATTAATATATTACATATTATTAACACTCATCTGTTCTCTCTCGTAGTTGTGTCCCCCCCACCCTTTCTCTTTTTCATGTAGCTTTGACTCCAGAGCAGTTGGATTCAGATTCTTCAACGACATTATTATTATTATTATTGTAATATTAATTGTAATGATAATTTTGCTTTAACAACTACTTGTAAACATTTAGTCTCTATTGTCTCTTCCTGGTCTCCCTCTTGTCTTTCTCCCCCGTCCTCCTCCCTCCCTTTCCTCTGTCTCTTCTCTTTCTCTTTTCTCTGTTTTCATTTCACTCCAGCCGGTCGAGGCAGATCAGACCGTCCACTCTGAGTCTGGTTCTGCTGGAGGTTTCTTCCTGTTAAAAGGGAGTTTTTCCTCCATTGTCACCAAGCGCTTGCTGATTGTGGAAATGTTGGGTTTCTCCATGTAAAGTGCCTTGAGATAAATGTTTTTATGATCTGGCACTATATAAATAAAGCTGAATTGAATTGAATTAATATCCACAAAGTCTCCTTTATAGTCACTTTGCAGATAAACCACACGTTGATAAAGATCAGTTATGCTTACTGTCCGTTTATACTAACTATTGCAGCCTTTTTCAGTAATCTTGCAGTAAAGTTGGACATTTTGACTTTAAAAAAGGAGATTTAACTAGTGATTGAAAACAAATGCTTCTGCTTTGGAAAAAAAAAAACATTTTTAAACCAAAAACGATTTAAAATGATAATTATACTGTAAAGAAATCCTCCGGCAGCTTTGTGAGACTGAACAGCGACATCTGGTGGTTGAACATGTCATCGCGCCGTCTATCATCTGTCACCAAACATTCAACATGTGACATGGTCGTCATGTGACATGTTGGTGTACAACTACCTGTCACTGTGGGAACAAACTGTATAATAATTATAATTATAAACTCTAGAAAATGTTAGAAATAAAACACTCCATCAACTATTTCATGATCTTGTTAATATAAATATTAATGTTGTGCTTTTGACATGGTTTTCTATCATATTTATGTCTAAGGTGACACTTGTACTTAGTAGTAATATTATGTCAATGGTGACACAAACCGCAGCCTTAAAATTGTAACAATAAAACCTTCACGAGGGTCTGAGTCTATCGTCTTAGGCCGACATAATCTTGGTTTGTGGTTGAAAATAAAAAGTCAGAGTGGAACAAACCTGCCAAATTTTTCTGTGTATCCCGTCTTGCCCTGCTGTATGACATGAATGAAGTCATGTGTGAGGATAAATGGCACACGCTCCCTCTTGATGCCAAACTTGGACTTGAAGTTGCCCAGGATGTGGCCAAAGTCTATGTGGAAGAGCTGCAGCAGATAGGAGAGGACGTCGATCAGTGAGCGCCGTGAAACAACGAGCAACCGAGTGATCGTTGACACAGACAGGACGCGTCATGTGACTCACCTGTCCGGTGCTGCGGACCATGATGTTGTCACTGTGGCGGTCTCCGATGCCCAGGACGTAGGTGGCTACACAGTAGCCTGCGCATGATAGTGTGAACTCCTCAATGGCCCGATCAAGAGCGTCACTGTCAACACACAACATGCACATAGCGTACGCGTGAGCACATTTTCACTGAATTCACACCTGCCAGTCTTTATAGTGCTCGCTCCACCCTACCCAGAATTCCTCTCTTTGAGCCAGTTGAGCAAGGCGTCCTTGTTGAAGGCCGCGGCTGCAGCCACGTTGCTGCTGGTCAGCTGGATGTTGGCAATCGTGTCCGCCGATGAGACCACCTCGATTAGCCCCGCTCGGTCGCCTGTTGCTAGGCAACCATATGGCACGATTCTGCATATGTACAAAAACAAAAGCAAAGAGCGTTGGGTTATTGATCAGGAAATTGTATTTGGTGGGTGGGGACGAAGTTTGAAAAATCCCAAAGTGGAAGTGATTATGTAGAATTGAATTATCAATAGATTATTCACGTTGAAGTAAGGAAAGAAGGAGGATGGAAAAAAGGGGGAGAAAGTTTATGAGTAGTTGTTAAAGCGAAATTATTATTACCATTGCCGCTACAATAATGGTGATGATTACATGATTACATGACAACCTGCTAGGTGATACATTTTCTTTGAATTTCATTGTTTCCCTCTTTCCACAAGATGGCACCAGCTATTCATTTTGGAGGGTTCAGAAGTACATGATTTGAATAATGATCAGAATTTACTGACGCAGTCCTTCAGTCACAATAAAATGCTCCAAGCAGCTTGTTTGCAGCTTGACACAAACTTAACGGAGACCAAATGCATTTAAAGGCGAGTCTTGCTCAGGTTATTGTGATGTAATGATGGTTCCGAGTTTAAATAACTGACTAAAATGTCTGCAGGCGGCCGACAAGTGAGGCAAGATACATCAGCGAGAAGTCACCAAATAAACTTGCATCCACCACATCACAGTGATTCCATTACATTGTCCCCATCTTTAATCTTAACGTCCCGTCACTGTATTCAAACTCTAAACATATGTCTCTGTAATCTGAAACACCGTCCTCAAGCTAAAGTGTCAAAACAAACCGCTCCGCTGCTCGGCTCCAGATGTGTCCGTGTATGACGGAGGGAGAAAAAGTGTTTGTCAAAGTGCAAAAGTGTGGATCTAATTAGGATGTAATGCAGATATTGTGTGTGTGTGTGTTAGGTGTAAAAGGGCTGGAGGTCAAACTAGCATGGGGTAATTTAGTGTTTCCCCTCCTCTGCCGTCCCCCCACCCAGAGCTTCCCCTTCCCTACAGAGACCAGGAACAAACAGCTCGACCAAGTCTGGTCGTTACACACACACACACACACACTCACACACATATATACAGATACACACAGACACACACACTCATACACATTTATAGACACACATACACGCACGCACACACATAGACAAAAACACTCACACAAATACACACATATATTGACAGATAGACACACACACACACACACACACACACACACACACACACACACATTTAAAGACACACACACACACAGACAGATACAAACACACATACACATTTATAGACACACAAACACACAGAGACAGATACACACACACAGACACACATACACACATATAGACAAACATGCTAATCCATATATATAGACACAGACTCACACAGATACACACACACACACACACACACACACACACACACACAAGCCCAAATACCTCACCTGAGGTCCAGATTAGCTTCCTTCCATAGCAAATCCATCAACCTCAAAATCTGGAGGGTCAACATGTCTTGCCTCAAGTCTAAGAAAAGAAGAGAACAACTGTATTATGGAGCATTAGAGGCTGGAAAGCGATTTCACACCTGATCTTGTTCTCCCTCCTACCGTCGCCATTTTTGAAGATGATCCCCAGGGTGTCTCCCCCCATCAGCTTATTGTTGTAAACAATCCAGAGCGGCTTCATCTTAGAGTCCATGTACCGACACCTCTCCACACTGATGGGAAATTTAGAAAGAGAGAGGGAATGAGACGCGGCAACGTATAGAGGATCAAGTTGCCCGTAACTGGTGTGTTATTCTCATGCTCTAGGGTATGTCTTACTTAATGCCAGACAGCAGAACATTAGGGTTTAAAGGAGAGTGCAGGTCAGACAGAGTCTCTGAGTAGCCGCTCTGCCGCAGACAGGTCATCATGGCCTCCTTGGTCAACATTGCCTCCTTGGTCTTACTTCGAGCATTTTTGGTTGTTCCCAGTTTAATCAGCTCATTGACTGATTTAAGTTTACTCAGGGCCTCAACCTGGTAGAGACAAAAGATGGACAATGGTAATCTTGGAAAAAGAAAGCGCTTTGCTATTTCAATTATTCATCTCTGTTATTGACCGAGTTCATTTTTTAAAACAGCCTGAGGTCAGTATATGCAATTCTAACCCAGTGCGCATGCTTTTCAAAACAGGAAGCAGTCAAATAAATGACAATGCCGATGAGGAAGTAGAAGGAAGCGTCCAAAGGAACGACTGTCAAAGCCAATACTGTAGAGGGCAAAGGTTAGAGGGCAGAAGGGTGTTGCTGGTGTTCCTGTGAAAAGCTAAAAATATCATAAATCTTGCCCTGCTAGAAATAACAATAGTCCAAAGACCTCAGCTATTCTGATCCTATAGCAGAGTAATGATCTGAAGTGGAACTGAGACACCGAAAAAGAAACAAACTGAACCTGAAAATGAATCGGAAAAAGTGCATATGTGCGTGAGTTGTACCTGTTTCTTTAGAACCTCAATATGAGGGATGCTGCCTCTGCAGTAGGCTTCTAAGATGAGAGCAAACTGAACCGAAACAGCTGGCATGTGGATCTCTGACCTGTAGAGGGCAGCAGAAAACAGACATTCAACGCTCAAAACGCTCATCTCTTATTCTGCTACCTCTCCGTTTCTTGAACTTTCTTTCCATTGTGCAAGCGCCGTCCGCATGTGCAAACATGTGGCTGATACATGAATCTCTACCCACCGCAGGTGCCAGAAGAGGAAGTGTCCTATCTTGCGGTTCCCCTGGGCACGTTCCAGCAGGAAGTGGGTTAGGGCACAGTCATAGTAAGGTTCATAACGTAACACCTGCACCAACTGTAACAGGTACTGCGACAGCTCCTCGTCACTGATAAAGAGAGACAGAGAGAGAGATAAATAGATAGTAGACAAAGAGGCAGATTTCTAGGTTTAATGTTTTTTCTTTTTCTTTTCTTTTTTTTTTTTTAATTTCAAACGTTTTCACGGTTGTGTGTTTGTTAGGAAATTGTCATTACCTTATGATAAAATTAAACACAGAGACACGTGGCAAACAAAACAAGCTCTTCTGAATTATGGATGATGTGAAGGCAGACGTTTGAATGCAAGAGGAAGAATAAAACAATGTGTTACAATGCACCTCATTTACCTCATGTCACGCAAACAACCCACAGCGTATTCTCTGACATACTGGTCAGGGTAGTTGAAGTCCAGGAGCTCCAGAGCATCTCTGGGACTCAGTTTGGGCCAGATCTGCAGCAGCGCTTGCAGCTGGAGCAGAGATTTGAAGGTTTTTAGTATTTTTAAGACGCCGGCTGAATGTTTGACTGCAATAAAACCATTCTGTTGCGCAAAAGGCGAAAGATGTGAACTAACCTGGGCCATGTCCTCGTGTTTGCTCCACTTCACGGAGAGTAGCAGCTTAGGCAGCGACTGAGGGAAATTCTCTCGACAGTCATGGCGTAGTGTCCAGATTAAATCCTTCTCATTTTCACACAGCTGGGAGAGCGGGTCGCGCTCCATGATCTCCTTCAGCTCTATGTGGAACTTTTTACCCCCGCGACCCTGAGAGAAATGGAAAGGAAGGGAAGGAAGCAGGGAAAAATGAACGGTCGGGTTGAGTTGAGGGATGAGGTGGACACGCGATGTGAAACGGGAGGAGATGAGAATAAATGAACTTCAACGGAATCCAGAATGCGAAAGGAAATGAGCCGGGCGAGGATGAGGAGCAGCCACAAGATGGCAGGAGCGTGTCAAAGTATCCAGCGATTTCTGATCAACCATCTTGAACACAGAGCTACGCCAGCTACAAGCCGAGGACCGACACTGAACCCTCTGTTGATGTCGTTTTTCGTGATTCCAAAAAAAAAAAAAAAAAAAAAAAAAACGTGGCAATAATATAAATGTAAACCTGGTCTTGATATGTCAGACTGAAACTGTCAACTGTCACCAGAAGAAAAAAAAAAAAAAAAAAAAAAAATCAGTCTACAAGCTGACAAACAGTAAAAAAAAAAAAAACTGTTCTCTCATTTATAGTCAGTGATAATCCCAGTTTCACACATACACCTCACATTAAAGAGCTGTGTTGAAACTTGCCCTCCCCTCTACATAACACAGCATTACGTAACTGGCTGTAACACGCCCAGTGAGTGGGTTCTTTACTTGTGGGGCGGTGAGACAGGAAAACACAAGTAATCTGATTAGAGTCTAGTTTTCATGAAGATTGGAATATATTTGCAACTACACCCCGTCAGAGTGATAACAATGGCACTGGGGTAGCTGATGCAGCAAACCATTGTGAACGGATACACAACATTAGTAAACCTGCGTTTGGCTTTTTATGTAATTAAGTGCACGGAAATGTTTGGGCATGCCCACGGTTATCCCTCTTTTCTGTACATCAACTCACCATGGACCCACAGTCACTCGCTCTGGCGATCTCTGCCGCTTTTTCCAGTATCTGCACAAAAAAAAAAAAAAAAATTGAGTGCCGTATGAGTGAACAGGCACACACACACACACACACACACACTCAATAATAGATCACTGCCAGCTTGAGCGCATTAAGTAGGCCGAGCACGGCCTGATCCCCTCATGCCAACAGCCACCACTTTATCATAATCACTGTCGACCATTATGAATAGCATTGGGCCAAACTCAACTGCAGTGGAGGCTTTCAAAGAAGCTAAAAAAGTATGATCCATCCAGTATAATACAATCACAAAGAAGGTGTGTGTTCGTGTGCGAAAAAAGGCGCGTTTCTGTCAGTGTGACCACAGTTTCTTAGAAATGACTGATAGCTGTGTGACCTTGTCGAAGGGAGGGAAGATAACAGGGTGTGGCGAGTACTCTTGGAATTGGATGTTCAGTGCTGTAGCGTTCTCAGTGTATGGATTGGTCTGAATGGTTCCTATAGGGTTCAGCATCTCTTCAAGTTCATCTGAGAAAAGAGACACAAACACAAAGTCGGTTGTGGATTTATTGCAGCGCGGAAAACATTTTTTGTAGTCAGCATGAGTGTGTGTGTGTGTGTACCAGGAAAGGAAGACCAGCAGTGCAGGGTGATATCTCCAGTCTTCATTTGGCCTTTATAGTCAAACACCATAGTATTGACCCAGGCTATGGGGTAGTGCTAGATCAGAGAGAGAGAAACAGTGATAATAATCATGAATCAAAGATGCTGTGAAGATGGTGTACGTGTGGAAACAGAGCAGCCTTGTATAGTTTCGACCCGCATTAAACCTGAGATGGTGCAGGTCATTCTACCGGCCCGTCTCTTACCACTTTCCCTGCCTTGCGGATGGTCTGGTACTTGTTTAGGTGAGGGTTTTTAGTGGATTTCTGCTTCTTGACCTTGTCCATGACAGCATAGATGGCGAAGCAGAGGCGGGTCATGCGCGGCAGGTCACAGACAGAGATGTCGAACTCCAGCGTGTTGTCTTTCCACGTGTGGTCCGAGCGCCCACTGCTCTCGCTGCTCACGGCCGGCTTGCACAACAGCTCTGTGCCGTGGAAGAGCCCTGCCCTCACCTGGACCTGGGCGGACACAGAAATGCATGTAACGTCACTTTTTCTTCGAAAACTGTGTTAAATTTGATATTCAACCAGAGGCAAGGCTGGCACCAACAAATACTTTTGGTTTAATGTCACAGCAACTTACCGTCGATGTCAGTATGTTACTACTGTCAGTGTAAACCCCTGTGGGTTATATGTGTGCAGTGACATGTTAAGAGGAACATAAATCACTATATTGCAGATGGGGACAGAGGAGGAGTTTACCTTGGCAGTCTCCTCTGCGTTCACCTTGTTGGCATTCACCAGGACTATCTTAAACGGGCTCGACACGTCCCACACACATGTCTGCACTTGCTGGAGAGAGAAAGTGAGAGGAGAGAGAGACGTGCATTGAGCGGGAACTATTAGCGTAATCTTGTGCAGGAGCACTGCCGCGCTCCCAACGCGCTGCTTCGTCACGCCCACCGGTTCCGCGCACACACGCACACCCACGAAACAATGTGTGAGGTCAAGCGGGTCACTCTGATGTCAAGCCAAGTGGATTTGCGAGGGTCAGCAGTCAGCGGGACAAACAGCATCACATGACACCCAGAGACTATGAACATGACTAACCAGCACACTTCCTGCAGTTAAATGCCTCCCTCTTTGTGTGGATGTATGTGCTGGTGACTTTAAACACACATGTGAGTGTGTAATGCGCCTCATGTCTGATATAAGACTCTATTTGTGGAAACGCAAACAGAGAGAAAAAAAACCAAAAAAAAAAAAACCCCCCTCAAAAAATAAAAAACACACCTTGTCTCTTACTTTGTTTACACCAATTATGAGTCAGGGTTAACCTACAATGAACGCCGGAGCAATAATGACAACGCTTTGAACATGTTGAAAAGAAGAAAGCGCACTCGCGGCCATGAGAGAGCAGCAGTCAAGTTAAAGAAGTAAAATACAGTGACAACGACGGTGAAACATGATCTGTTTTCTCATCACACCCTGGCAGGGGATTGAGGTGTAAACACCAGAGGTATTCGCCAGAAAAACAGCAGCGTCATGTGGCTTTCTGTTTCGCTAACACGGAAATTCACTGTGATAATGAGAATGAGGACTAGAAGGAGGAATACAAACAGGGAAGAGGGTGTTGTTTGTGAGAGTATTGGTGGCTACACCTGCTACAACGCAGACAGGAAATGTTCTGTCGCAAGATACTGACACTAGAACACAGACAGTTGATCAAGTGAATTGATCCTGGAGGCGTGGAGCTCAGGTTTCTTTCCAATTTTGTCTTTCTTTATTGTTTTTGTCTATTTTCAAACGTTGTGGCGTGGCCAATGGCTGTCCGTCGTCAAAAAAAATCAAACCAAATACATATCTATGTGCGCATGTAGGTGTGATGTCACCATGTGCCCGGCAGCAGCAGCAGCAGCAGCAGAGTGGACATAGTAATATTTCTGACAACGTGGCTAATGCTTACAGGACAGTGCAGGTGTGCTGCAGCACTCTATCTCATAAAAAAGACAGCTGGCAGCTGCTAAGTACATGTTTACCTGGTTAACTTCCACACCTGCTTCATTTAGGCTATTCTAGTGAAACTAGAACATTGCTCAGTAAACACCGACATGATATGAACAGACTGTTATCTACAGCAAACGAGAGCATTTTTAATATGTGCATCAAACACTGTGTTTTAGCGCCGGAAATTAGCGACGTAAAATTTACCGGTCAGATTTGCACGTATTAGACGGACAATGATCAGATGCTAAAAATAGTTGGGGAAGGATTCACTGACCTATTTAGTTGCTGTGAGTCGGCGAAGCACACAAACACAAACTCAACGAGTGCGCTAACTGACACAGTCACACATGTTGCCGCACTAACCGTGGGAACCCTTCTCTTGGGAGGTAGTGGTAGAGGTGGGTTGGAGGACTTGCGGCTAACCACAGCTCCGATGGTGGATATCTCCCTGTCAAACATGGCTTTGACAGTGTTGATGTGGACCAGGGTGAGATGTGGAGACTCCTTGGCCTGCACGACCGTGCGGATATACTGCAAACAAGACAAGACGGGGGTGATTTGTTATTATGCGCATATATTAGCTTCTCCTTACACAAAAATGCTTCGTGTACAGCTTTGGGTGGACGCACATTTTATTCACTTCATATCAAGAGTCTGACATTTGAGGAAGAAACAACAGTGCTTTCAGGAAGCTGCATATATATATATATATATATATATATATATATGTATATGTATAAACACCTTCACGATTTACATAGAGATTTACCTACTGAGGCCTCACACACAGCAGGATTTGTATAGATGTGCTGATAAAACTATCAAGTCTGTGAAATCCAAAGAGTCCAAAGTCCAAAGTCTTGGCAACATGGGTCACATCAACAAATGTGGTCCCTGTATCCTAATGCAGTCCCATGATGCATCAGCATGAGACTAACACGATTATAAATACTTTGACATTTATGAGCCTGATGGATTTGTTTTGCTTTCTAAAATAACGTTGTAATGAAACAAAAGTCAAATTTAGCTTTGATGAGCTCATAATTAAAACCTCAACTGCCAACGTAAACATGTAACGCAGGAAGTGGAAGCGTTGGGCTCCAGCCAGCCTGGCAGGGTAGCGTGTTTTTTTTTTCCGGCGACAGCTCAAAACAAGTTTCGCAACTTAACGTGCAACGTGGTGTAAGCGGACGCGCGGTGTCTCATCTGCAGCTCTACACAAAATAACACACCAGCATTTTATCGGAGTAGTTCGCTCAGTTGTTTGTGTTCACATCTTTACATCTTTGGATCTACGTCCCGTCTCCCCTATGAAATAAGACACATCGTGTGACTGTCTCAACTTTATCTTTTGACATAATATTGACACATATAAACAGACTCTAGTCACTGACCTTGTACTGAATGAGGGGTTGGTCTCCACAGAGGAACTCCAGACAGTGGCTGACCCTCAGTACGTACTGACCCCTCCATGCCTCCTCCTCAGGGCCATGAGTTGTCAACCACTTCCTCACAGCCAGTTCCATCAGCTCTGTGGGGGTGCAGGATGATGGCACTTTCAGACTGGTTGAGTCCTGCGACGGTAGAAAGTAGAACATTTTCCGGTGTTAAAACAGATTCTTAACATAGGTTGGATGTGTTTATTTTTAGAATCGAACCCGAAGTAAAAGACGTGAGAACATCAGAACAGAAGATACGACGACGTGAAAGCGCTCGACCAGCTGGAGTCTTAGCAGCTTGATCACACAAGATGGTAAAGAGAAGTGACTGTGATGAACATAGACATAAAAAACATAGAGAAAAAGAAAAAAGCAGAGGCTCCAACTAGAAACACATGAAGCCTCGGACACACTGTGACAGACTAACGCAAAACGGGTGAAAACGTATGTTAGTTCACCACATTTTACTGTATTTCTCTAAACTGGGAAAAGATTGTTCAAAGATAAAGTTTGGTAAGATTTGAATTCTAATGCAGTCGGCAAATAAGGTAAATGGCTGAATAGAATAGGGCAAATGAGATCACCGAGAGGAAGGGTCTCACTGAAACCTCATCGTATTCACATCACAACAATAAACGACACCACCACGCTTCCTGTCTGTAATGAGCCGTATTGTGTCTGACCTCCTAAATAAGACTTCCTGCCGACGTCCATCTTAACGCAGTGGCACAGATGGCCTGTTTTTTTTTTTTTTTTTTTTTCCGTCCGTGTGCGTCTGTGTGCCTGTGATGTTGACCAAAGCTGATGCACACCGGTCTGGAGGGACACCAGCATCTGTTTTATGATTAACAGACACTATCGCTAAAACGGAGGCAAAGAAACAAAGACCGAAATAGGAAAATAGGCGGGGAGGAAAAGAGGAAAGAGATTTTGGTCCCTCGAGCCGTCATGCTAATGCATGTGAGTGCAAGTGTATTGGGAGGGTGGGGGGGGGTGGAGGGGCATAATTTCCCTGATGGTTTTGACCCACTTTGTTTTGTCACATGACTTGCTATTTGGACTTAGTCACGTGACTCACACGGCCGCTTCGGCTCCAAACACACTAGTTCTGTCTGCTGCAGTTGCGCAGGAAGTCACATTATTATTAAGAGCTCATTGTATTTTCATAGATGCTGCACAGGCGCCACTTTATAGGTTCAGGTAATGGGTTTTCTTGACTGTGCAGCGCTTTTTTAAGTCTCAGCGAGGAAAATCATTGTTATAATATTTTTCTACTCTAATTCAATGTGAAGAATGACAAAAAACAAATAAAGACAAGTACATGAATTAGTCGTCAGCGTTCTATAAAGAAGCACACGTGCAAGCAAAGCGAAATCTGTCCCCTCTGCCAGTTACATTTTATGTTAAACCTGACTCATCAGACATAATGGAGACGGGTGAGAAGACGTAGGAGTCTGGGTAAAGTTTAGTTGCATAACTACAACAAATGTTTAATCTACATCCGGAACACAAACACAAACACACCGGTCACGGTCACCGCACACTCTCACCTGAGACTGGTCGAAGTGGATGGTGACTTTCAGGTCGGCCGTCCGGTCACTCACTCCGTTCATGACGGCCACCCCGGCTGCAGGCTCCAGCTGCGGGGAGAAGCAGGCCTGCAGCCACTCTGTGCACGTCATCATCTGAACTCGCTGCATCCTTTCTTCGCTGACGCGAGACATCTTAGCGCGAAAGTCCTTCACCTCCTGGTCGTTGATGGCGTCCAGCTCGTGGAGACCTGGCGAAGGTCGGTAAACAGCATTCTTTCAGAATCGGGAATCTAAATCGCGCGGGCAGATTAAACTAGAGCAGTATTTTGAAACAGCTTCTCTAATAATGTGACATGAGGCAGGTAGACGGGTGTGACATTGATGTAAAAGGCACGACCACGTTCAAAACGTGGTAAAGACAATACAGTCCTGGTGATTCTGTCTCCGTTCCCCGTTGAGCGCTTGTCTTTGTAGTTTTGCTTTCATCAATAGCAGCAGAATAATCTCTTGAAATGAAAACAATGTGTTGACATTTAACATTCATGTGACCCTCAGTATTCAAAGGAAGGCTCTGGACCACATTAGCTGCACTGGGTGAATGTGTAAGCTGGTTTGCATGACTGGATTTCTGGGAAAAAAAAAAAAAAAAAAAATTATGGTTGACCTTGCAAGTGTGTTATAGTTACTGTGCGCTGCATTAGGATAATGTCTGCATGTGAGGGACTATCCATCACTTTATAAGATCATGAACACCTCCTGCTGCTGCTGCCAATGCTAATGCTATACCGTCTGTGAAGACATAGTGTTAGTGACCAACAGAACGTAGTTACATGTCTTCAAGTCTACAATGTAGTCAGTGCGCCTGCAGCGCACTTCTTTCAGCCAACAGTTCAATTCTCCGGCGACCAGTCTTCACATTTATAAACCCGGAATAGAAAATGTTCCACATGTTCGCTCGAAATTTCCCCAAATAAAACGACACTCGCAACTGAACAGCTTCTATGCTGACACAGATGAGAGTCTCGCTAAAGAGCTTTAGTATGAAGGGAGAAAATCTTTTCTCTTACGCGTCAATAAATATTCTGTAAGTGAATCTGAGCTTTAATCAACACAGAGGTCTGGGTGATCGATCTCCTCTGCTCTTTTAAAAGGCCTAATCTTCATCAGAGATGATACAAAGTGATGTGTGATGGAAGACGTGTAACAGAAAAGGACAGAACTCCAGTTGTTCATCATGCTTCTCCGCCACACGGCAGTGTTACTGATAGTGGCTGGCTGTACACGAGCTTCGGGTCTGATGGTTTATTAGGAATTTCAAATGGGGACAGTAAACATGTGTGTGAAAGCATTACATTTCTGACTGAGAATATCAATGCCTCACCCTTGCCAATGAGCACCCCGATTTTGGAGTCCAGCAGCCGCTCTGCTCGGCCACAGCTGCGCATCACCAGCTTGAGGACGGGCAGGAAGGGCCGAACGTCGCACAGCCGCCGCGTTTCGTCCTCCAGTTCTTCGTGCACGGCGGCCTGGTTGACGCACTCGAACATGTGGCTCTCCATCTCGCCCAGGGCGGGAAACAGCGGTAATGTCTGAGCCTGCTTCCATAAGAGCTGTAGAGGACACACACACACACATGATGATTTCACTGAAACGCTTTTGCAAAACCTCAAGGAATGTCTGATTTTCTCGATTAAGCAAAAATCAAATAAATCCTACTTATTATATTTGCGATCAGAATAAAGAGAGTCCTTGTTTTTAGCTCAGTCATGCATTTATGAAGTGATCTGACGGTAAAGGGTGCATAGAAAATGACGCATTAAAACAAAAAAAAAAAAGAAACAACATTCTACCTAATGTCATACGCTGACAAATGTTTATGCCTCGTGGTCATGAACAAACATGACTCAGAGCAATATGACACAGCTTCTGGGTGAAGTGATCAGGATGTGAATAATATGTCCTCCAGTCAATCCTGGCATGATTCATGTCACTGTGCCTCCACGGCACCATCACAGGGTTCGACGTGTATCTGTTTGTCTGCGGTTACAGAGCTAATGCTGGTGGACGCATTTAAACGTCGCCACACACATCTTAGTCAGGAACACATGTGATTTGATGCTTTCATACAAAGTTGATCACATCGCTCTAAAAACCACAAGAAGAATGTAAAGAGGATCTAAGTGTCTGACTATGCTGTTGTCATTTGTCACATATTTCTGAACCAACAGGCTCAGAAAGTTGGAAAATAATTTCAAAACAATTTGCTTTACTGACGTTTATTTAAAAATGGATCTATTGAATACATTCTCGTCTTCATCAGTATGAATGAAAAATGGACATTCATAAGTCTGCTCTAGTAAGCTGTTTGATCACTGATAAAGAGTCTCTAGCCACACTAATAGCCTCTTTGACTTCCTCATATTTTTCCTCTCTTTCATTTCCTAGAACAGGCTCAGAGCGACCTCGCTCCTCTCTCTCTCTCTCTCTCTCTCTCTATCTCGGTCTCTGTCTTGCTTCAGTGACATATAATTTGTCAGAGTTTTCCGCTGCCTCTCTCCACACTTCCCCTGGGGAGTGAAGACCTCTCACGTGTCCGTGCCAGCAGACATCTTTTATCCACACCCACGTTTACATTAAGTCCAACGAACCTAAAGACCCGAACGTGAGCGGGAACTTCACTCACCACACCGTTCCTTCCTCGAATCATAAGTGATTCAAGGAAGTGCTAGACCAGACCGTACGCTGTGTTCAAGAGCACACTAAGGCTTTATTGTACAATATGTGCCTGGTAAAAAAACATACTGGAGGTTGTGTGTCAATGCTAGACATGTTATGAAATCGATTAAAAGCTATAGTAGATCAAAAACTGAGTTACCACAGAGACAGAATTGCTGGACGTAGTAAGACAATCCGACATAAACGGGTAAATAAATATAACGTGATTCTCTGTGACACTTTGAAACCAATGACGGTCATTTTATTAACAACTCCTAAAAGACCAATCAAGTCTGCGACCTACGACCTTCATTTCACATTATTAGCTGCAGTCATACATGATGTCATGAGCTGTTTACATGTTGACGGCAGCAGCTACTCCCCAACGCTAACAGAGCCAGCAAGCCACAAGAGCCACCTCTGTCAAAACAGACAGAGACATTAGATAATGTCTAACTGACTAACTGTGTCATCTGTGTGTGTGTGTACATATAGATTTGGGGTGGGTGTGGGTGTGGGTACTGTTTTCCTTTATTAGGACAACGGGTTGGGAGGCATCAATGGGCAACAATGGAATTTCAGAACAAACAAGCACGTAAAGTGTTTGATTTTATTAGTAAATGATATTATGCATATTTTGGGGCCATAACGACGCATCTGAAACGATCTAGTTTAGCAAGACAAACTTGGAAATGTCTTCGTAGCAGACGCAGACCGGCGCTCTTACTCACCAGTTTGATGTGCTGAATGGTGGCCTCGCGTGGAACATCCATCTGGATGTAGATACCAGTGGGCAACAAAAAATCCACAGTGATCTGGTCCGGAGCGTGTCCGGCCAGGGGCGAGTGGGCCGCCCATATGTCCAGGAGGTCTGACATGGCAGGAGGCATGGCAAGGGGCACTGCACACCACCTCAACCATAAGGACCTGGATGGAGAGAGAAAGGAGATGTATTTTGAATCGATTAAAAGATATTTTAATCTGCGTTGATTCGGATACATGTGTTTTCGGGAGGTCATTCAGTTAAATGAGGGGTGTAGATGTGAGAAAATTACAAACAAAAAAAAAACAAAACAAAACACAACATAATAACAGAGCAGAAAATGACAGCTCGAGGTAGAGAGCTGGCAAAATAACAACTTCAAAACTAACAGACGGCTAATTATATTCTGAGTCATCCATTTTCTTCCCATACAAAAGGACCGAAACATTGTCAGAAGCAAAATGTGAACACGCAGCAGAAAGAACATTACAGCAGCCTGTGAAGAAAACACAGCTAATGAGAACAACTTGAGTCTAATTTGAAGCGTTTAAAAGGTACCTTAAAACACACACCAGTGCAATATCACACATGTTATTGTTAACTAGTCACCAGAATAAAAACTTATCTGTCCTGTTGTCACACGGTCCACTAAACACATCTAATGATTATTTGAACATTTCAAGTTTTCTGCAGTCGTCCTCATTATCAACAAGCTGAAAGGCTCAATGATTCAGTGTCACTGTGTCCCTGGGGGGGCAGCACTGCACTCAGTCCGCTGGAGGACGCTGACTTTAACTTGGATCGAGGCCAGTGCTCAGAAGAATGCCAACTAAGCAAACAGAACAAAAGGTCAGCCTACCCTCCCCTCATCTGACAATCTGCCCCCAGGCACACAACACACACACACACACAATGAAAACAGGCCCACTTACAGACGAATAACGCATTGAAATTCATGTAAATCCATGCACGCGCGCACACACACACACACACACACACAGCACCTGGCAGGTAATCATCAAGACAGACAGGAAGGAGTTCACCTCCTGCCTACGCAGCCTACGCAGCTCCTCTGTTCGTTCAAACATCGTTTCTGTCAAAAATCAGTGCATGCAATGTAACGCAAACATACAAACAGACAAAAAAAAAAAAAAAGAAGAAAAAAAAAAAAAAAAAAAAAAGGCAAACACGGGCCATGTTGAAAAAATAAACACACGCTGTATTTCTGACTTGAGGGAATTCCACTAAGCTGCAGTAAGTGGCTTCCCAGCTGTTGGTGTAAAACAGGCCACAGCCTGGTTTGCATTTGGGCTTTTGCCTCAACCACAGCTTTAGTGTCACACCACTTCCACCTGCCTTTTTCCTCATTACCTAGTCCTCAAGTGGACCGGTGCATTAACTCCGCCACTAGGCCAAATGTTCATCTCCATTTTGTCCTGATCTGCTCATTAAAAACGACGGACCTGATTGCCTCTAATGGTCTTTCTCAGAGTTAAGTGCTCGTGCTAGCCATCAGATGAGCCGTTGTTATTCCGCGTGCTGGAGGATGGTGCATATCTGCGGTGCATTTAGAGCCACGGTCTCAGACACTTAACATTATCAGCCACGCGAATGGAAAAACAATCTTATGCGTCTCTGTGTGTAGCTCGAACTGAACATCTCGACATCTCTTTCAGGACCGAAAGCAAACGACTGCACGGCGTCAACACAAAGGCTCTTGGATGTATATCGTCCTATACGATGAGATTTATTTATGAGCCGATGCTCACAAATACAGGACAAGGTTTTTTGATCACCGACGGGGGAAACAACACAAGGAGCCATTCAAAAAACACAACTAAAGCAGAGACAATGGCAAGTCTCTAGCGTCACAAAGGTGCACAGTTACACTCATGAAAAGTAACATGACACTAAGCTTGTCTGTCTGATGCATCGACGACGCTGGGTGGTCAGGGATGGATGAGCAAATAGACGCGCATGCACGTCTACGCGTATAAACACCAGTCTCATTAATTACAGGCTTCAAGAACGTGTGTTCACACTAGACGGCTTGAATAGTGTCTCACGCTCTGCCCTCCCCCTCCCATGTCTCGCTTACACACACATACTGTACTGCAGCACACACAGGTGAGCAGGGTTATTGAGGATGCGGTGGCAGACAGCCAGAGGTCCGCTCAGAGGTCAGGTTTCAGCGGAGGGATCAGAGGAGAACGAGTGGGTTTTTTTTTTTTTTTTTTTGCGAGATCAGGGAGAAAGAGAGAGTTTCATGTCGACAACGAACGGACGAGCCTGCAGGGATCTGTCCAGTTCCAGGCCACCTTTTAGTGTTTTAGATACTGCCTAATTATATGTGTGTGTGTTTGCGTGTATACCAAGACAGGTTTATATTTAAATCTTTATGGAGGAGATCCATCACTGTCACACACACACACACAAAAAAAAAATGCGCCCTTGCTTGTTTCCTTTCATAAACTTGATTACAGCTGCCTGGGATGAAAAGAGTCACTGACATTGTTCGCGTCTTTCAGTCTCGATGTCTGATCAAATATGTCAGATGTACTGGGAAGGGGTGTGTCTGCGAATCAAAGCAGAGGGAAGGCATTACTGAGAGACTAACTGGTTTGTTTTTATGAAAATTCCACTGACTGTCAAAGGTGGAGGAGAACAACAAGAGCCACTTCCATTCCATTCTGTAAACAAACCGGCTTCAAAATGATACCTCGCATGATATGGATGAAATGGTTGCTCATAATGGATGTAGTTCCTCTAAACTGATGACAGTGACATGTTGTGAGAGCTTTCATGCCCAGATGCACTGATGGATATTTAAACACTGGTGTTACTCAGCACTCTCTTTCTAAAGCGCGCTCTGTCTGACAGTAAGAGGCTTGTGAGGCTCTCTACAATGGAGTGTGTGTGTCCACGTCTGTGTGTGTGTGTGATTGAAAAAGAACAGCTAACATAAATGCTGTGTGTGTGTGTGTGTGTGTGTATATATAAAAGGCCATGCCTGATGATTAAGAGTCGTGTGACACATTGTCAACTGTATTTTTAGCAGTGGGGAAGAAAAAGAGGATCTAAGACCTCTTCACCTCTCCACTACAACCACTGTACTCCTGTAAAGGAGTGTGAAGGCTTATACTTAGACTGTCAGAGTCAGCATTTCCACTCTGGGCAAGCAGAGTGAGCGAGTGTGTGCGGGTGTATGTGTGTCGTACAGTGTGTGAGGGATGTAGGTGGGGATGGTGTTTATGTTAAATTTAAAAAGCGATGAAAAACTGTGTGATGTTACTTAACAAACTATAAACTCCAAGGATAGTCTACTTCTGGCCTCTACGTCTGCTTCAGTCCTCAGGTTTATTATGTTGTAAAATGAATGTTTCTTTAGATTATTTATTTATTTATTTTTTTTTTTACACGTAAAATAAAATAAGAACGATCAATCCGCTTGCTTTGCCACGATCTTACCACTGATCACAAAGATGCAGAATAAAAAACAGTTTATGTTTATGCCACTGTCATTCAACAAAGTCTAAACACTCTCCAATGATCCATTAAGACACAAAACATAACCTGTCACGGTGGTAAAGATGATTGATCAGTGCTCGTAGCTAAGTTCACAGCACATACTGTGTTCAACTTTGGCTTAATAATAACATGTACTGGCCTGTAGCTTCACAGAACAGCTGTCAAACTCAACAATATGCGGTTGTCCGGCTGGTGTGGAGATGAGCACTCGGCCAGGATGGATGGATGGAAGTTTGTCAGTGTGTGTGTGTGTGTGTGAGTCACTTTTTTGAACAGTACTGACACTTTATGTATTTAGGGATGGATGTAGGTGGCGGCTGTAGACAGTAAACACACATTCAGGAGTAACAGTGTCTCTGATGATCACACACCGAGTCAGGTTCAGTGGCTGGAATGTTTGTGCTAAGTTGTTTGCGGATTTTGTGCGTTTAATTCATCCTCCCCTTTTTAAATCTTCGTGGCATCCTACTGACTGACTATTCATTACTCCGACGCCCCGCAAGTTCCTCTGCTGGGATCGGTTTCATCGGATGTTATAAATCAAATCAGCATCTCGGTGCCGTTTCCTATAGGAGACAAAGAAGCGCCACGCTAGGAACTAGAAATGAGGAAGTGTCGTGAAACTGAATCTCCTGTAAAATATTCTCACAGCCGCCGAAAAAAAAACAAATTATCTCTACACACGCTGTATGCGAGAGGAAATGTGAATGAAGTAATTGAGTGGGAGCCTGTGCGAGCGGATGCGTGTGTGTATGGGGACAGGAAGTGAGTGACAAACGTCAGGTGGAGCAAACGTTCCGACAAGTCATTCATAAAAAGCTGATCAAGGATGAGTCAGACGCCGAGCTGTCGTTCTTATTCTTGAAAAGTTGATGTTGTTTACTTTGCCTAGTCAATATCAGCACAATCTTATCAACAAGAGCTGAGGAAGACGGCATATCTTTGCAAGCCTTACATGCACATGACTAACAGCGTTTGTTTGTGTAGATAAACCGTTAGAGAATTAATGGCTAACGCGTTACAACTGCGGCTCTTGGGATGTAAAAGTTTTTGCTCTTACGTCATTTGTCTGTTTTGGCAGAAAAATGAAAAACGCGGATACGCGGAGTGTTGAAAATGTAAAGGCTTGTTCAGAGCCCACATAGAGGAGATACATATGAAGATATAGTTACAAACATTTGATCGACAGTGATAAAATATAATATAAGGAAAAAACTGGGCTCACATCTTTACTGTATATCGCTGATCTCCAGTCTGAGCAGAGGCACGACTCAACCAGCCTGCCCTCCCTACAAGCTCACTGTAATTAGGTGAATGACAAGGGTCAGTTCCTGCAGCATCACAGTTGTCGACCTCATTGCGGACTAACATCGAATTATGACATAGGGCTGAACAACGTGAATCCCCCTGCTCCGTTATGCCGACCGGTTATAGCGCGCATGCAATCTGACTGACATATTCATCCACTGTGACGCTGACCACATCCAGCCCATTGACAAAGACTCCACCATGGAGAATCAAAGTCACATTCTACCACGTTGACAACCCTGTGTGAGAATCTCATGTGAGAACTATGCACAAACACGCATGACATCATACAGCGTTACAGCGCTAGTCCGCGTCGTGACTATATTGAGCTTTAAGTGAGATTTAGGGGGGGGGTTGGTATGTGCTCCTTGGCTCCCGTCTCATCAGAATGACTATGTCATCAGATGAGTGTAAATGATTGAGCAACCAGAGGAGATGGGTGTGGAGAGAAAGAGCAAAGGGAACATATCCTTTTCATGCGCAGTGCAGATTGCTCTTGGAGCAATGTACAATAGTGAGTGTGCAGTTTACATGAATGAAAAGCAACAGAGACACTTAAAACGAGATTCTATCTTTGCGTGTAGCGTAGTTAGTAAGGTGCTGGTATTCTATCCTGCAGCGGCTTAAAATGATTAACTTTCCTGTCTGTGTAGTTGAAGATGCTATTATAGCATAGACGCTATTTGTCAAATAATTAACCTGTCGGAACAAATGAACTCTATGATGACAGCATGTCATGTGACAGCTCTTTCTTAAAAGGGGCAGACGGCGGATTCAGTGTGCTTTATTTACAACTGATCTGAATCTGATAAATAAATATCAAAATACTGATTCAACAGACAATTTGCTTTCATTAATCCTGTGCCAAGAGGCCATCAAATACTATCAAGAGAACAAACTTTAACCCACTACCAAGTCAGTAGTGATATTTCTCTGTTAAAGCAACATCAAGACTAATATTGATAAATATATTGTACAGCATATAGTGTCCGTGGGTATCTGACGGAGACGTTGTTTTTACTCATCACTGTAAATGCTTCTGTAACTTTTCCTGGCTTCTCTCTGGGGTTTGGACACTTCAGTTGGGAAAGAGTCTTTAACAACAAAAAGAAAAAAAGACAACCTAAAAAGAGAACAAGACAACAGTTGTTTTTGTTTTTTTTTCTAATCAGTTGCTTGGCAGCTACGGTAACTAAACTTCCCATGTCAAAAACCTCACACGCTCCACTTGTAGGTATAAATAGTTTGAGGCTGTCAGGTGAAAGGTGTTAGCGTGTTGGACAAATAAGTGCTTTTTATTCCTTGCACAATCTCACTGCTTTCTCTCCTGTTTGTAAGGGTTTACCTCTATCCAAAGCAGCAAACAGAAGGGGAATACTAAAATCTGGCACATTCTACCTACTGGGGACGGTAGACAAGACGAATGGTGACATATACACTCCAGGATTTAAAATCACATTATCAAGAATTAGAGCTAGCTGGGGAACAGTCAAAGAGGAGAAGCTCAAACAACACAAATGAAGCTGTAGCACCTTTTGTCTTCCTAATATCAGTATTCAGACACTCAGGTATTGAGTTGAGGGGTTGGCCACTGATGAGAAAAATACAAGAACACAAAGCAGACGGGCTGCATACACGAAGAGACAAGTACAATCAACACCGACGTGAATCTCTAAGATGTCCGCCGCCTTGATGAATGAGAATGTTCAACAGGAGAATTATGGATGTGCGGTCATGGTAGCATTAGAAGAAGAAGGGAAACAGGGTGATGGGTGACATATAATGAGAGAGAGATAAGAGAAGTGGAGAGATGGAAAGGCAAAGCGTGATACAATGTGCGACTGTAGTGGGTGGACCCGACTGGGCTGGACGTCCACAATAAGCCTCTGTTTTTGGCAAGTATGTGTGTATGCCTGTATGTGCGTGCCAGTGAGGACAGTCCCGTGCCCTGCACAAACACTGCCCTTGTGTTGCCCTTGCCCCCATCAACCCTCACAACCGACCCCCCCCCCCCTTCCCTCCAAACCCCTCCCTCCTTAAAACATTTCTCTCTCTTACAGCGACACGCACAAAGCTCCATCAGCTTGGTCACACTGAGCTCCAGTAAAAACACAGAGGTTGGAGGAGGGGGGGGCAACAGGGGTCACATGGAACTAGTCACACAGCACCCACCCCCTCCGACCCCCTCACAATAAACAACTCCACTCACATGATTTACTGTATTTTGCAGTTTGGGATCTGTAGCTTGAGGCGGCTGTCACACCTCCAGTAATTTCCATACAGCCTATATAAATAAAGGGTCACACGGAGTCACAGGGGTCACTGTGGGAGTGTGGGTAAACAAGCTGCATACGAGCTATTCTGCCGGACGTGGAAGAAAAGGCACAACACACGAACGTAGCTGACGTTCACCGCATATTTACTGAAAAGCCTAAGCCTATGCAAAACTCGGGCCACAACCACGGATCATTATTCAAACTGATTACTGTACACCTTCACCACAGACACCAGGAAACTAGCGCATACGCAAAAGTTTGCCTTGCTAATCTGATCCTGCGAAACAGGAAATGAAGAAATTCGGCACACACATATCCTCTAATTTCTTCCTCTCTGCCTTTCCACTCCGAATGACAATAAATGAAGTGATGTGGACAAAAATAAAACATAAAACGTCCGCAAACACTGACGACGTCAAGTTTCGATTGCTATATTCAGGGTTGTTTATGACCTCGCAACCATCTGATGATAGCAGATGGAGGCTGAGTAGAAGTGGCCAGTATGACTCCTCCTGTTTTGATGCTGAGCAGCGTTGTGAACAGCTGTTCTGTGAGGGTGACAAAGACTGGACTTCACTCCGACAACAAAAAAAAAAAAAAGAAAAGAAAAGAAAACAGAGGCAGATTTCTGTAGAAATTCTGGCAAAAGTGGAAAAGTCATTAGGGAGTCAACATCTTGTACTAACACTTTCCTTTTTAAAGCAGTGGCGACAATGAGACAGTACTGTTTTTAACCGCGCGCGAGTCATGTGCGTCATCCGGACAAAATGAGGTCTGGGAATCACCCACCGTAGAGGAAAGTACCCCACAGGTGGCTTAGAGTACTTTGGCAGGTGTTTATAAGCACGCTCATGTCTGTCTGTTGACACAAGCGTACAGATGGACAAACACTGAGGACAACGTCATATGTTTTACTCTATTTCATTACTGGAAATGATTTCACTTCTCGCTGAACAGCACTGAAAAACTGAAAAGCATCACACAGTCAATATGACGTATAATCTGTGCTGGTAAAGTGGAATCCTTAAACGTGTGCCACACGGAGCTATCAGCGGTCACAACGACAAAAAATTGCGTATCACGCTTGCGGACGTTAGTCCAGAAAGTACAATTCTTTACATAAACTGGGCCCTTAAAGTATTAAATCACAGTCAGTGCTACTGTAACGGCGAGTGTGTGGATACAGTGTATGGGCTTAATCAATGGGCAGAACTTAAAGGTTATTACTAACTTCCTGTTAAAAACAGAGACATTGAAAAGAGATTGAAATTGACTGGATAAATGAACTGTTACAGCTCTACTTATGATGGGTAGGACGTACTCTTATCAGTGTTTGCATTATTTATCCACAGCGTGCGTGTCGAGTTCTCCTACATGAGTAAACAAGCCCAGTAAGGGAACAACAGAACTACTCTGAGAGGTTGCTTAAGGTCACCAACTCTCTGCAAGAGTGGGAAGTTTCAAAATAGACTTTTTAAGAAAATCCCAGCCTGTCACAGTCACAGTCACAGCCTGCCACACGACTGCAGCTACTGATTATATCGTGAAACAGTGGAAAGGCTGGACACAAGAGCAAAAATAACACAGCGCTGCCATGAATGCAGCGGGGACGGCTCCCACGCACACTGATGATTTTTCACTATTTTTTTCTAAGTGTCATTTACATCCCTTCATAAACAAAAAGGCAACACATTGGGACAGAATGACACACACACACACACACACACACACACACACAAGCCTGGCAATGACAGTCATTTCTTGGCTCCATCTATCATCTCACTGTTGAGTTGACCAGGTAGCTGGGAACACTGACACACTAACGTCTCCGTCTGCAGATGACACATCCATCCATCTAGCTGTGCTGCTCCACTCTATGAATACTTCTTTCCACCGAGTCCTTTCTCAGTTTAACTGTTAACATACCACACATAAGACAATCAACGCACGGACAGTCAAGAGAGAAAAACAGAGCTGGTGTGTTTTTTTCAGACGAGAAATACTGAAAACTGTGAGCGTGTAAACTACTGTTCCTCGTCCTCGTTCCATCTATAATTAGATAACCGTGGCAGCACGTGACCTATTGTCCGGCTGAAAATACGGGCTAGGCTAATTTTACACAACCTCTCCGATTCCTCGGTTAGCAAGGTCAGTGGCACATTATAATGCCACCCAAACATACTGCTAGGAATGCACCCAAGGGCAGGGCTTCCTAGGATTGTGTGAGTGGAAAAGATTTCAGCAAACTGAAGTAACCAGTAAAGTCAAGAAAGAGAACACCAGGAGGTTATTTCTAGGTAACAGCTATGTGCTGATCTCGTGTTGCTATTAAACCTCCCTCTGCTTATGGTGATAATAAAGCTGTGTCGGTGGGTGGGAACATCACTGGAGACAGAACATAGCATGAGTAATTGGATCAATCTATTTTTCCACATTTGAGTAGGAGTGAGAAGAGAGGTGGGAGGCAGATAGTGCAGGTGGGAGGCATCTGTGCCGATTATTGGCGGTTATTGGCCACCGGCGCTGATTGATAGCAGGAAACGTTGTTATTATGCCAATAGATGACAAAGCTGCACCTGTTCTGCCGCAACTATTACATCTGAAGGGAGCGGGAAGTCGATTGTTCACGCTGCCAGCATTTACAGCTGGCACACATGCAGTCATGGAGGAGAGGAGCAGGAAAGAAAACAGCACACGTAGGTGGGTAAATGCCTTAGGGCTTCGATGCCTATTTTAGCATCAGTTCATCTGTTACTTAAATAACGGAGCGCTCATTTTCACAAATGAAGGCTCTGAAGGTTCTCAGTCATCCGGGTCACGATAATCCATGGGTGATAAGGAAGGGAAAAATCGACGTGCTTGACGTTCATAAAGATGTTCCACCTATCATCAGCAAGGCCCGATGGGAGGAGAGTTCATCCTTTAACTACCCTGGCACTCCACACTGGTCAATCAGAGCTGAAGAAGCTTTCAAGTGAAATGTCTCCAACAGACCACTAAAGCTCACTGACATTCAGCTTATTGGATCATGGACAATCAGGTCATGATCAAGGTTAAATAGATTAACAGACTAAATGTAACCAATAAGTTCTCATGCAATCAATACACAGCAAACTCACATGGTACCAACCAGGGTCGGATCAAACAAATTGGGTCAGTAGTACAGAGTGCCACCGTTCAGCACTTTCATGGTTAATTTTACACTGCAATTCATCCAATCATTACATCCTTTCCAAAAAAAAAAAAAAAAAAAAAGACGATCAACCCACTGGGCAACACAGCAAGTGCAGCTGTATGAATAGATACAGACAGTACATTATATTGCCTATAATTTCCTGTAATGTTCCATAAACAACACAGTCTGGCAGAAGGTATAAAAGTAGTCACACACAAACCACTGCTAAGTGAGGCAAAGGCTCAAACTAGATTAAGTTCTTAAAAGTTTACAATGTTGACTCAAGACAATACAGCTACAAGCAGAAAGACGCGAGGGTACGTATAGTCAGTGGCATGCACACAAAAACACGACACATGACCTATTTTGTTAAACAAGTTCCACAACACTTCACCCAATAAGGAGAAATATGGTAGTAGATAAAAAAAAAAGAAAAAGAAAAGAAAAGGTGAAATAATGTAGTGTAACACCGATCTCTGACGTGTACATAAAACACTGGATGACTTCCACATTCCTCGCCTGTCAGGACGAGGCCTACTCTCCCAGATTCCAGCCAAGTCAGTGCTCCATTCCTCCTTACCCACACACACACACACACACACACACACACACACACGAACACAAACACAGACACGCACACAGACAGACACACATACAGTGTAGTCACAGGTAAAGTAGGTCATGATAATTACAAGATACAGCATGCTCTCTCTCTCTCTCTCTCTCTCTCTCCTCACACACACACACACGTATAGAGGTTTTACCTGCTGTTTCCTAAAGTCTCTTATTTCCTGTGCCTCTGCTGCTCACTGGGAGTGTCTGCATGGCTTCTGGGACACTGCATCTGACGGACAAACGGAACAAAACACACGGTTAGAGAAAGCGATTAAAATATAAAAATATGATAGTTGTCTGGGAGTTGTTTGTTTGTGTCCATACCGTGCGTATGAAGCGAGTGAATACAGGTGAGTGAGCGTAAAGTGGGTCTGCAAGTCTGCATCACCCGATTAAAATCCCACATACTCAAACGGGCTCCCGCCGCCCCGTCATCTGAGATAAGAAGACAACAGAAAGTACTGAATGGCTCCTTTGAACGCTTCGCACTGTGCCTACCTCTGCCTCCCTTTTCTGAGACACGTGATCACTTAAGTGACCTTTAAATGAATCAAAAAAAAAAAATAAAAAAAAGTTTAAAAAAAACTTCAGTGAAAAGACTCACAGTGGGGAAAAAAAAAACATTACATTTAACTTACATAAAGATTGTGTGTGTGTGATGTTGCAAGAAAACAATTGGCAGATTTGAAACATTTAAATTTGAAGCCATATTGCTAATGAGAACAATAAATTAGTATCGTGACCGAGTCACTGACAACATATTTTTGCTGTAAATAAGAAAGCAGAAGATCAGCGTGGAGGTTTGACAAATGTGGATTGAAATACGAGGCCATGGACGCGACCTCAGTGTGTACAGACGCACCGCTCCGGGCCGTCCGTAGGCCTTTCCGTCACTTCAAAGTCTACCTTTAAGGTTAGACTAAAAACTTTCCTTTATGATAAAGCCTATAGTTAAGTATGGTCCAGGCAGGACACGGGCCTGCCTGAACCATCCTTTAGTTAAGCTGCTATAGGATTAGACTGCTGGGGGACTCTGACAATACACTGCTCCTCTTCTCTCTGTCCCTCATTCCTCACGTCTCTTTCTCTCCCTCACACTTCATGTCCTGATATTTATATTTAAATATTACATATTTTTAACATCATCTGCTCTCTCTCGCAGTTGTGTCTCCCCTACCCCTTTCTCTTTTACAGGAAGTTTTGACTCCAGAGCTGTTGGACTCCAATTCTTTGACGACATCATCACTTTCATCTTCATCATTACTATTATTATTATTGTAATATTAATTGTAATGATAATTTTACCTTAACAACTACTTGTAACCATCTACTCTCTACTGTCTCTTTCTGGTCTCCCACTTTTCTTCCTCCCCCCTCCCCCGTCCTCCTCACTCTTTTTCCTCTGTCTCTTCTCTTTTCCCTGTTTTCATTTCACTCCAACCGGTCGAGGCAGATCAGACCGTCCACTCTGAGTCTGGTTCTGCTGGAGGTTTCTTCCTGTTAAAAGGGAGTTTTTCCTCTCCATTGTTGCCAAACGCTTGCTCATTGTGGAAATGTTGGGTTTCTCTATGTAAAGTGCCTTGAGATAAATGTTTTTATGACCTGGCGCTATATAAATAAAATAAATTGAAATTGAAATTGAAAGACCTGCAGCTTTAAAAAAAAAAAAAAAAAACTAAAGAGGCAAGCAGGGCGATATGGTAAACAAATATAATGTAAAACTACACAGAGTGGCCATACACACTGATGACACGCAACGCACAACCCTGATTGAAGTCAGTAAACTTCCTGTTTTTCCCTACGGGCTGTGAGATGTTCTATCTTGTTTACCAGGGAGTGACACAGAGAGACCAAGTGAGTCTGGGGTCGGAGCTGTTCCATATAAAAACACAACCAGTTTTTATTCACTGCAAGGTCAGTGAGAGATTGACAGGAGGAGGTCGGACTCCGGGTTTTCCACAGAAAAGCAGCCACACGAAAATGTTTCTGTTGAAGTTTCACACACGCAGTTACCAAAAAAAAAAAAAAAAAAAAAACACGTGGGACAACCAGTTCCAGGAAGCGTGGTGTTTAACACGATGATAAAAATCACAGGCGCAAGACGGTCAATGTTTTACTCACTGACTAAATTCAGCTCAAAGAATCACATGATCCACACTAGAGGCTGTGTGTCACAGCAATTTTGTTAGAAGACACTTGAGACAGGATTCAGCATGCACCGAGTGGACACTACGGAACACAGTGGGTTTAAAATCTACATCCACAAACTGCAGCTTTGTACGTTTTCAAATTTAAGGAATGAAGCCTATTGCAAGAATTGGAATATCCACATTTCCAATCATTCTAATCCAATTTAATTTTTTTTTCCTATCTCCCATGCATCCTTGTAGATGCATGATTATTTCTAATTATTCAATATTATTATTCAATTATAATACTTCAGTATTAATCACTTTTGAATAATTACAACCTTGAATTACAACCCTGTTTCTAACCAAACCAGCTCCTCTGTCTTGTAGCAGTTCCACTGGTCCATTAACAGTCGACTGAGACGAGTGCTCAGGGACCGTCTACAAAGTTCAATACCAAAGAGAACTGTACTCAGACACACTGCAGTGTCACCACATTCACTTCACATGTCAGTGGTCTCCTGTTGTAGCTACTACAACATCTGGATGGTGAAAGTTGCTTTGTCACAGTTTTAGAAAGAAAATAGAAATAAAATACATATTATTGTCAGTTTGGGAAATAGTGAAAAGGTGTCCAAATGAGTCAAAATTGTTTTTGTATTTTTAGTTGGATATTAGATGTGAAAATGAAATTTAAAAAAATGCTTGTTCTACAACACTGCACTTTTTTAAATGTGTGTGAATTATTTTATTTTAATATCACACCTGAAGTTAGATTTGTACCAAGAATAAAAACAGTTTTTTGTTTGTTTTATGGTGGGTTGGGGTTGGGTAAATTAACACAACACACACAACATATAATAGGTAAAAACATTTAGAAGTTATAAAGGTTCAGTCCACTTAGTTTAGTTCATTTTCACATAATCATAAAAGCTTTAGGAATAAAGTGGATGATGGTTGGATGACAGTCGGCCCCTCAGGACCACCAGCTAGTTAAAGTCACTACAGACATTATTTATAAAAAAAAAAAACACACACACACACACAGACACACACACTCTTCCTTTCTCCTCCACCCATCCTCTGTGGCAGGAATGAGAGGAATGCGCAATCCTAAAATGACCAGGGGCTTCATCAACAGCCAAGTCTCTAACTCTCTCACCTTAGGGCAAATAAATACACACACCCCCACCCACACACACCTTCTCTGCCAATGTACCCTCTAGCTCTTATTGTGTGAATCATGTAGGTCAGTTACTGCTTTCACTCCTTTTCACACCATTCTATCTCATTATCTTTAACCTCATTTTGACTTCAGGCCACAAAGCAGAATGAAAGTTCTTATTGTAAACAGGTGGTTTTTCCAGGACCTCAATGATTTTGCATAATAAACCACATCTGCTGGTGGACACTCCCTGTACTAACACCACGATCATTTCCCTCAGTGTACCTGGCACTGAGCTGAAGGCCAGCCAACACACACAGACGCACACACAGTAAGCTGTCCCGGGAAAAAAAAGAAAAACCCATGAGAAACACATATGTATAGATTTCGATCGTTTTCACACCGTACTGACATGAAGGTAAAGCGAAGGCTGCTCGGAAGAGTGAAAGAACATAAACTTAAAGGTTCACGGACGACTCTGGAAAATGTTCAGAAGATCGGGTCCATAAAGACGATTTCGTTGATAGCCTTAAAACATCCAAATGGAATGCGGGAGGAATGCACTAGTACACACATTTCATGCACTCCCCAAACCAACCGTAGTCTGAAGGGCCATTTCATTTGACCATGCGTCATCAGTGCCTCAGCGTAAACAAAAGAGCACTGTCTGTCCATTTCTAAAAACAATACACACCCACTCATTAGCACAGTGTGATGTTTATTACCCTCCATCACACAGGGACATGAGAAACACACACTCAGAGCAGTTTTACTGCAATCACAGTAAACTTTATGAAGTCTGCCAGTCTGTGGTGTATGAGTCTGCCCAGGGCCTCTACCTACTTCTTTATCCCATCTCCTTTCTTTAGCTGCTTGCTTCAATCTTTATTTATAGCTGCTATTGTTAGGTGCCCTGAGGAGGCTACTAGATGAACTGTGTCTGTGTCTGTTCAGATGCTGTAAATCAGTAACCTTCCAGCTGTCTGACTGAGCAAAGGTCCACCTCAAATCGGGGTATAGCACTTGTTAATCACATAGAAAACAATACACTGAGATACACAGAGACACAACCCAAGACAGAGCTGTCCCACCATAATTACAGCACAGACAGACACGTAATGATGTGGCTAGGCTGAGATCAGTCATATGTCATATACTTTTAGAGGACTAAGGGCAAACAGAAGTGAGAGAGAGTTACTAAGAGATAAACTTAACAGAATCCAGACTTGTACACTTAGTGACGCAATGAGATCATGAGGTCAGCAGAACGGGGAAGTTCAATGACATCCGTCTGCAATTTCATCTAGATCGGCCACGACTGACGACTACAATATGTTTTACAATTTTATACCGGTCAGATGCACTAGTGCAGCACATGATCTTACATGAAAACTCATGGTACCACAAATTTGATTAGAGTCTGGTAAATTTGGAAAAATATTCACCCGAGACTGCCGGGTCAATAACTCGCAAGCAAATTACAAAAACACCAACAACACTGCTTTCTAGGTTTCATCCAAACCAGCTTCTCTGTGTTGTAGCAGTTCCACTCGTCCATTAACAGTCGACTGAGACGAGTGCTCAGGGACCGTCTACAAAGTTCAATACCAAAGAGAGATATCACGGAAATATTTAATAAATGGACTTTGACACACTGCAGTGTCAGCACATTCACTTCACATGTCAGTGGTCTCCTGTTGTATCTACTACAACATCTGGATGGTGAAAGTTGCTTTGTCACCATTTTAGAAAGAAAATAGAAAAATATCCTACAAATACACATTATTAATAGCTTGCCTAATACTCCACGGCATTATTATGATATTGTAATACTGCGCCTGAAGTTAACAAAAAAGAACAAAAGCTGTTTTTTGTTTGCTTTACAATCTTTTGTTTGAGAAGTTGTCCGTTATTGAAAATCTGGTACATTTCTGGTATATGTTAAAATGTTCTATCAAAGAAACGATAATAAGAAATTAAATCTTTGTGTGTACAGTAGTTAGAAAAAATGATTTTGGTATTGGCAGGTCAAACTTCTGATTCTGGGACAATGTGCAATGTTAAGAGGTTCACAATAGTCGATGTAAGCATAACACATTATAAAGCATTACTGTGGAGAACCAAGTGTCCCTTTATTTCTAAAAGGACACTTTATTTCTATTTATTTCGTAACATATCAATGGACAGATACTATTAGAAAATAAACAGCATTCACATTAGACCAAGTCACCTTGTGCGCAAGTGACAAAGGACAATAAATAACCAGCATTTCTCATCATATGTGTGATCACACAGAGGTGAGTACAAGGTAATATAAGGAATGATTATGAACCAATTAATCTTATTTTACAGTATTACTTCATAGATTTTTTTTCTCTCTATGGTGTTATCCTTCTGTCACTGACAGGGTTCTGGAGCGTAGTCAGGGAGCAGGGGAGGTCAGTGTCCTCTGGGGCTGAAGCTAGTTGTCTCTTCAGGGCTAACCCCCTCTTACTAATGTAGACAACAAGTGGGAACATTAACACAAAGGCTTGTCTGGGCCCTGCAGCCTTTATTTTCTTTAACTGTAACCTACACTGTACATTTACTGTTGAACTTTAAACTTTTCCTCCAGTCGCTTTGCTGCTTTTTAATCAACCACTTGTTCATTCTCCCTCTACCTGCACACTCATTACCTGAAGCCGCTCCCTCGATCCTGCTTCACCACTCACTCACTACTCCCACACGTCACACGCTACGTCATTCACAACCGGAGCTACGTTACACTACAGAGCCTACTCCCGGGCTCTGCATAATGCTCCCTACCTATGCTGTATGTAGTTTTTATTTTCTTTTATTGCCACAATTGCAGATACCACATGCTACAAATCCCAAGATAAAATGATACGAACAATAACATTATTATCGTATTACGATATATTAAGTAACGATGTATCGTCCCATCCCTAACATCCATGTTTCAGTTATAATGCTTTCATGCATAAGAAGATGCCAGAAGGTTTATTGCGTGTTCTTGGCAGAAAGACTAGAGACAGGGACCTGCACTGGGAAGACACACTGCCATAGAGATGTGAAGCTGTGGTTTTGTGTCTTTTACATAGTGGAGGAGCCCGAGGGCAGAAGCATAACCCCACACCATCTATGCATATAAGGGCTGCAGCTGTTACTGCATTAAGCTACCAGTGGATATAAATTAAAAAAAAAAAATCATTTGGGATCTGTAGATTTTCATTGGGCGCTGTAACTGCAAGGAGACAACAAACAACCACAGTCAGTAGAAGAAAGTCAATGTTTGTTCTGCAGGCTTCCATCCACACAACACATACCAACTAAACCCATCAATACAACTATTGATGGCAGAGCTGTGTGGCTTCAGCTTATCATATCAATTTATAAGTGTTTTAAGACCTCTGGGGCCACAAACACTTTAGCTCCACACATAGTTTTTTTGCCATACAACATATTCTGTCTACGTTGCACGCAGGTGTAAACACTGATACTCTTACGTGCAGCTATTTCACTTGGCACAAATGCAGCTGCCTTTTCCAAGTTTGAGCAGTTTCTCCGTCTGAACAGACACACGTACTGATATTTATGTGTTCGTAGCTAAGAGAGAGAGAGAATTTTCCTTATCAGGAAAAATTGAATTTTGTGGAAATAACCGTGCGCACCAACGCGAGCAGTTTGACTTTAATCTTAAAATGTAAACTTAATTCTAGATTTTCCGCTTGATTCACAAAATACAACATGAGAAACTGCTTGGTCCAAAAACTCCCCAGTACAGACGCATATGAACACACTGAAATTTCTGGTGTCTGTCTAAATATTTTATCTAGAACATCTGTTGTTTACATCTGTTGTTGAATTAAATTAAATTAAATTGGGTTAAAGACAAAAACGGCTCACGATGCGTCAAACAATGTTTGATTGTGGCATCATTTTAAAATATCAGTAGCTTGACATAAGTTACATCTATTACAATCGTTATTATTGACTGACTTTGGCAATTAGTCGCCATTGTAGCTTCATTTAACCAGAAATAGGTATCAGCTATCTAAACCTCCATAAACATAAATTAGACCTAAATATTTCCCTTCTTTGTAACACGATCAAACAATAGCTTTGTTTTTATGATCCCAAAATCCCAGACAATATGTTCGCATGTCTCATTTCACAAGATCAATACTCTAATCAGCTGCCCGGCTATAAATAGCACCATGAAATGTGAGAACAGATGTGCCGCAAATACAGACAAATGAAAATGAACAGCTTGTGAAATGCATGCATGAAACTGATTAACTGTATTTGGATTCTGTAACTATCTGGCTGGAGTACTTTCAAACTTTCACTCTGACATGAGAGTATTTATTTAAAGGATATCTCCATGTTTTCAAACAGGCAATTATCAATTATCATTATGTATTAAAATGATTCAAACAAAGAGCTGTCAACTTTGTCTAGAATTAACTTGACTATATACAATCAGGTGCTTAAATATTTTACTATGATAAAATGCTTCTCTGATATTAGTCTTATTACCAGTTGTCCCACTCACAGAATAACTTCTTTATTGACTAATTCAACTTGGCAATTTGGAGAACAGAACGAGCAACAACTCAGTTGAGTTGACACCTGGAAGCAATTCTGTTTTCTCAACATAACTAATAATAGCCCATGACAAAATTGCTGTTAAATGCAGAACTGTTTTTTTTTTTTTTTTTTTTACACCAGTTTTCAAGTCATAAGAAGTCCCACCTTCACACCAGCGCTGCATTCTCAATAGCGGAAGTCTGTCGCGCAGAGGAGGCTGAGGCAGCTCTCGTAAGATGCTGTTGATGACGGCGTTTCAGTAGGTTTGTTCGCTCACTTTAGGGTAAATGTGACAGAAGATGACCCCGATAATTGGTGCACCCGAGTTGCCTTTTTAGTGTCAAATTCCTTGTTTGTGTCAAACTTACTCACTGAGAGTGAATTAAAGCTCACGATGTTCCTGTATCACTCTGCACATCTCGTTTAAGATTTACCTATCACGTCTTCGCTGTACCTTCTCTGACATTTCTCTCTCTCTGTTCATTACATCTCCCTTTCCTGCTATCTTCCCTGCATTCCTCGGCAGGTCCCAGCGTGCTTGCGCAGCGAAGTGGAGAATTCCAACAGGCCGCTCTCATTTCACTGACAGTCACATTTCTTGCTGTGGCAACTTCCATTCTACGTATCGTTTCATAATAAGCAGTGAGGTACAATTTCTCTTTAGTTGAGGCTAAAACTGAACAGTCAGTGTCAGTACCACACGAGACTGTGGGGATTAAAAAAAATAGAATTGAACTAGCAGACAAGGTTGCGCACACACGCAAAAGATAAAGATCATAGCACCTCTACTACTTCGAGCGGGTGAGTGTTATATAAGCCTTTCACTAGAGTGAAAGGTGATTGCTTTAAAGCTGTAATGACAGGAAGGAGCCTCGCAATTGTTTCACCTCAAACAAGCTCTCGATCGAAAGAATGCAGAACTCTGGCGCAAAAGTATGTTGCTTAAAAATAATACACATGTAGGCGTTTTGTTCGAGTGTGTTGTTTTAAGAGATGTGACGAAAACCAACGTTTTATCTGATGCATCAGCGTCAGAGGTCAAAGACAGCGGGCAGTCAGTGAGACACTTATCTGACAAAAATTCCACCACCATGTTAATAATTATTCTAAATATTAAGGTTTTATTAAGGTTTCAAATTCAATTTTCAAATTCCAATCCACATGAGTCCTCAAGAATTAAATAATCCCACAGAAACAAACAGCTTTGGAAGCTGAAAGGCAGCACTTTTACCTCACTGTTATCGTTTCACGTGAAAACCAACATGGTGGATTGCAGCCAAAACAACGAAAAAATTATCACTATCCAAATACTGACTGGCTGCACTCTATGTTTGGTTTAACCGCGCTCTAATACGCCATTACACCCAGAGGTGCTTCTGAAACTCGAGGAAGCACTGAGCTTGTTGAAAAAATGCTACAGCGGTATTGTTGTTGCGATAGCCAACGGCAAACGCGCCGCTGATTTGCGGGAAAGTCTGGCCGCGTCGGCCGCGCGCTCTTATCTTTACATCATGTTTTGCCGTGTTGTTCGGTCTGTGACGCGAGATGGAAACAAAACCAACTCTCTCTGTTGTAACCTCTCACAGACCATACTTAAGAGCAGTTTTCCACTTTTTAATCCCTACGACAAAGGACATGGACACCACCTCAGTTACGTGTCTGTGAACATTTTCAATCATCCACCACAGTTACTAATGTTTTTTGTTTTTTTTTTTTGTGTGAAAGACTTATTTAGAATTCTGCCTTTGTGCCCAGTTTCTCGGTAGAGGCCAGCTTTGGGACTAAATCTGGCTTGGAATAAATAGCTGCATTGTTGGCTGATGTCTGTAGGTGACGTCAGTTAGCCTTATCAATGTTCCCTAACTTTACCTCAGTGGAGGCCTGACAGCAGACCCCACCCAACACAGGACTGCCAGGACTACTGCCTGATTGAAATAACATCAACTGAAGTGATGACTGACAACAATTATACAACTGAGCAGTGAAACGATCCTTTAAGTTATATGTTCTTGTGTGTTTTACATGTATATATAGCTATATAAAAACAAAAAAAATTATGAAATGTCTTACTTTGTTCCACATGACTCAAAATACTAATGGATTGATTGGAATAATGATCCAAACCAACAACTCATTTAACATTTGGAACATTTGCCTCCGGATATGTTAGTGATGGGTGATAGAGTGAAGTTCTCTGTAATACGATGCGCATGTTGAGATTAAATGTTCAACTCAGTTCAGACAGAGTATCCTACATTTCTGTTTATTCTGAAGAATGAAGTCCTATAAAGCCAAAATGGCCATAAAGAGTGATTCTCATCGATTTGCAACTTTTCCCTCCAACAACCTGCTCAAAGAAGAGAGAGTTAAAAACAAACTGACTCAAAAATCCATATCTGCTGGCTCCAAACCCAAGCAAGTGCACATATAAATCAGTCACATTGACAACGTCCTCGTAGCCACTTGGGAAACTTTTGAAGTACAGTTGACTTGCTAATCTTGCACATTTCCTGAGAATGAGAACTGTTAAAAAAAAAAAAAAAAAAAAAACAAACTAAGACAATTCTAAAGAAGTACAAGACACGACTGAGAACTGAGGCTCCGTATACGTCTGAGGTTTATAGCTCACCCACAACACCTGTACCACACTACTGTGCCCGAACAAATCACAGCACTTCACGTTGTTCTTTTATACATACGCATTACACACTCTACGCTGAGAGTCTGAAGCATGAAATAAAAACAAAAGGCTCACACGACATGGTGACTACGTGAAGATGCCACAAAAATCTCACATCCTCTTTTATCTGGCTCTGTTGTCCCATTTCTCAACTATGTAACAGACGCAGCTGTCATCAGTGACACAGCTAAGAGTAAGTAGCGTGTCCCAATGTAGACCTGCATTTCCTGAGGCGGGAACCGGGAACCAGGGGTCACTGAGGAGGATCAACAGGATCTCAATGCAAGGTCAAATACACGATCCCAAAACAAAATGCAAACTGTTTGGCTGTGTGTGTATGAGTCTGTCAAAGAAAAAAAAAACAAAAAAAACACAGGTTTTTAATATGAAATGGCACCATTTTAACTGTTATATAATGAGAAACGGAAAGAACTAAAAAGTGCTTCTGTCACCCCTGTCAAAGTGGGATCACTGCAGACATGCTTCCCTATAGTAACAATTAAACACACACACACACAAACACCAATCAGAGTCACCTCGGTGGAGCTATAATCATTCTGGAATGCTACATTCCGTTCTCTCACGGTACAAACACTCAACAAACAGTTTAGAAATCAAAAGGTTTTGTTATATCTTCACTTTTCTTGCTCTGAGGTCAGACCTCCCAAACTAATGTAGACCCCAGAGGAAAACGACAGGACCCGAGTGTGACAACTTTTAAAGTGCGGTCACCGTCGCCACCCATCACGCTCCTCCTGGGACTTTTGATCAGTTTCACTCACACTAACTGATGGAAACAACTGTCCCACGCTCATCTCGTTTAAACAACGACCGGTGTATGAACTAGTAGTTTTAAAATGAAGCGCCGGCGTAATTCAGTAGAGCCGCCAGAGGAAGGGTTAGGCTACGGTTGCTCCATCCGAGACGAGCCGCTTCTGAGACAGTTAGTGTGACGTTGTGAGAAGAGTCCGGGACCTGAATCAACCGCATGAAGACGCGGAGTGAGAACCTACCTCGGGTCACTTTTGTGAGGTCGCTGAGGAAGCTGGTGGTCGAGCAAACAGCTGAAAGTTAACGCTGGTGTAATGTCTTCACGACAGAGAAGTTTGTCGTTCTGAAATGAAGAAGAAGAAGAAGGAGGAGGAGGTTGTGTGAGTGAGAGCTGCGGCGGCTGCTTCTCTCTACACCGGGACTACACCAGGACTTACAGGTGGACAGGACCGCCTTGTCGTTTCCTGTTTGTTTCAGATGGTGGAACACCGTCACCGTCGCTTTCCTCTCGTGCCAGATACTCCCTCTACCGTCAACACGCCGCGAGCGGCGGACGTACACACATCCGCTTTGAGAGTTCAAAATAAAAGCCCGCATTGATCGGAGACTCCGTTTACAGATTACCAATGAAAATCAATCCGAATATTAAATCCACGCTTTATGTTTTTTGAATAAGCATAATTTCTTGAAGAATAATCTTGAATTAATTTTTTTAAAATCTTATTTATTATTTATAATATCAATATATTTTATTGTGAGAATGAAAACGAATGAGTCTACAAATAAATAAATAAATAAATAAATAAATAAATAAATAAATAATAATAATAATAATAGACACTATCAACAAGACCACAACCTTTACAATCAAACAAACTGACCAAACTTTATCTTTACAACAAGTCCCTCAACATATACATAGACTGTACTTGTAACCTATATTAATACACAGCAAATGAGGTATGGTATAGTTTTTTTTTCCCCCGTTAATTGTTCTCATAGAACATGCTGGAATTATTTTTTTCAGACCTATCACCACGTTCGTTACTTTTTTTTTTTTTTTTAAATCACCAATGTCTTGTTTTTATTTTATTTTATTTTTTTTTATTATTAATCCTAATAATTCATCGTATTTCTGTGAGAGGCTTTTATTTTAACGGCCACGTGGTTTCCTCCGGCCGCCTTGCGTCTGACGCAGCTCACAGGTTCAGGTTAATGACGTCACACGTTTTTTTTTTTTTTTTTTTTTTTTTAAGTACGCGCTCATCGTTGGTCTTACCTCACCTCTGAAAAATGACTTTAAATCATTTTGACTTTGCAACTCCAAACGACTGTTTCAAATGTCCATTGGAAGGACTGAATACAGAGGATCGTTAGTAAAACAACGGTCTTTACCTACAGGTGTCTCAACCAACAGGTTGACTGTTAAAACACAGTAAGTCACACCCGTCGCTGATAAGACGTGTTGTCCCTCGGAAATGTGTACAACTCTGTGAAACCCTGTGGTTTAGTAAATGATGGACTTTGATGTCCCCTGGCGGCCAACTGCGTTACTACACGCACACCTCAAGACAGCGTGTATCAATACCTACAATAAAATATGGTTCAATCCACTATTTTTCCAGTACAAACTACTTGTCTCAGTCACTGATCTGACCAGGGTTATTCATTAATTCATTTATTATTTAAGATATATCTTTTCTTTTTCTGTACAACCGTACACAGTTTATTTTCGTCTTTTGAAACAACAGTTATCAACAAGCTTCTTACAAAACTCCCCACAAAGTTGGGTTTTGAAACAAAAATGCATTTCAACAAACCAAACACTTCATAATTCACCCGTGACTTGTGCTGTTGTAACAGTAGTTGTCACACAGTGTACGGGAAACTAAAGATGCAAACAACGTGCAACATTTTGAAACATGTATTTTTTTTTATTATTATTATCATTATTATTTTTCTCTATATCTGCAACCACACGTTTCAGGGTAAACAGTCAAGGAAATGTTCAGTTGGTTTGCTTCATGTTAGACACCATGACTGAGTGTTATACATTCACTGTAAAACATAAATGAATTCATGTCCTAATGTTCTGCCTTAGACCAAGAATAACGACTTTAACTATAGCACTGTTAACTGTAAAACAATATATAATAAAGAAAAAGATCCCAAGGTCAATATTATTCTCTTGTGGCTTCATTGTGACTTTAGGTTTATTTCCACGTCACACAACAGTGTAGTTAAAAACAACTGACAACACACTACAATCAATATAATCAGTAAATTGTACATATACAATACAATGAAGAAATGTTGATTCTGTTGTTATTTACACATGTGGTTTTCCTGCTGGGATATGTTATGAAGTCTTCAGTCTAGATATATTGTTTTTTATACGTAGAAATAGCTTTTGCTGTATTTTTTCTTAGAGTTTTAGCCTTTCTGAAAACTTGTTTTGGTCTCACCTACCCTGTGAAGTAACTGGCTGTGGGTGTGATATAACTGAAGGGTGTGATCACACCAAGAGTCAGCTGTGGAAGTTATGAGCCAACATGTGGTTGTTGGTTGTTATAAATGCAGTTGTTAAGACGCTGAATAGTACATCGATCAACATGAGCGTCACCATCACCTTAGAAAAGCAGAAGTCTTTATTAGTTTCAGGCATTCATCCTGTTCCCTTTAGTTTTCCTTTCATAATTCTTTTTGCTTTCATTTATAGTATTCAGCTTTTCTAAGTCAGGACAATGAAAGTACGTATTAATTCATATTGGTTCCTTTGTGAATAAAGATTGAACTGTATTTATTATGTGTCTATTTGTAGTCTCTAGGTGCTCAACTCATCAATAAGTCACGGACATGGAAAATACTCAAAACACTCTTAGAAACTTTTTTTTGGTTTGTTTTTACAATATTTCATCAATTAATCACAAGAAAGCATAAGCAGTGCAGATTCCCAGCAGCAGTATTTGTTATCTCTGTAAAATGTACAAGTTTGTCTTTATAACGGTGTAAAAATAAGGTCGACGTGGTCTCTACTGACACGTGTTGTGGTTTGTTGTATTGTGCATTGATTGATATTGAAAGAACATATTAATTTGAACACAAGTTGAATTGTTAGAGGTGAATGTTCACTTTTGCTGTATGTCTTTAGTCTCTTGTATAATGTTTGATGCCAAATGAATCATTTCATGTGTTCATTTTTGGAAAACGTGACCTCTGAGTGGACAGATGTGATTAAACAAAAGTGAAAAAAAAGATACATCTTTATCAAAGAGGTGCAGTTTATAATATTGTGATTTATTTAACTTATATACATTTAACCCTTTAGAAAGTTAGACAATACCATGATTTTAAAAAATTAAAAAAACTGCGTAGTTTGAGCGAATACTTAAACTAAACCATTGCAAATTGAGGCCACGTGGGGGCAGCAAAGACCTACACTGCACAGTTTTTGTGAACTATGTGTCAGTTCCAAGGAAGGTCCACTGGTTCCTCTTTTTTCGACTGAGAACATTCAGTGACTTTTATAACAATATGTTCCCAATGTGATTGTTTTCAGTTAAAGCTCTTTGATGGTATTCAGGGTTACTGCTGCATATTTCCTGGTTACGCTGCCATGTACGCAGCTGGTCTTGAGATAGCCTGACCGAGGTAGTTTGTCGCAGGTACGAGCACTTAGAAAATCTCTCAGGCTACAATTATGCGTGATGCACCTCATCAGTGATACACAGGCTGTGTAACGTGCCGTGTGCTTGACTTGCCAGAGGCCAGGGGCGAAAAGTTGTCTCTCCCGAGAGATCCCGTCATAACGTTCTCATTGTCTGAAATTTACTAAACATACGCAGGGCTCAAAGGGAGCAGCCTATGCAGTGTAATCCTGGGTCCAGCATGCTTCCATTACTGCTCCTCTTATTTGATTAAATGTACTCTAACTCAGTCCAAACCAGCACTGTGCATAATCTCATCACAGATGATAAGCATGTAATAAAAAGCATATTTAACTTGAAAGAGTACCTTATGTGAATGCGTATAATTATGGATATCAAAATATAATCATTTGTTTAATTGTGAAGGCCTTGCCAAGAGGTATGTAATTGCTTGAAATCAATATGGCTGAAATTGGGATTGCAGGGTCTGAAATCTGATCTGAACTGGGTTTGGCATGTACGTAAGGGTGGGGCGAGAGGTCAAGCCTAAGGCCAACTTCCTGCTTCCAAACATTATCATTAAAACACAGCGCCATATTAAACGCTTGATATTTTTTTTTTAACTATTAAAACGTACAGTGTAATAACTGCAAAAACACGTCACTTTGTTTGATTTAAGAACATGTCATTAAGTTTGGTTATCTGCTGTGATGCTTCTTGCATTGTAATGTATCTGCAATAAACTGAAAAGTTGACTTAAACTTGGAGATTTGAGTAAATCCTGGTAGTATCCATGAGACGACATCTGATTTTGAAACCAGATCAGTGTTTGGCCTTCACATCCCAATGAGGTTGTATTTCTCTGACTGATAGCTGGCTGATGTGTGGCTGATTTACAGTCATTATATGTCTCGTGTCCCAAGAGGTCAGCTGAAGTCTGACCATGAAGTTGTTCTGGTTTATATTATAGCCTACAGTATCAGAAGAACAGGTGCTGGCCCTTAATGATCCCTGTGGGAATTTGGTTTCATCTTTGATTAATTTGAATGTTAACAGGAGAAGAGTTATCCTAATAGCTTCTTGTTGCCAACACTGCGGAAGTTTTTAAGGGGGGGGTGGCGAGAAAGGGAAGAGGTTTAAAAATAGACCCCATCAGTGCGCGATGGGAAAAAAAAAAGGACCTGCCATTTAAAATCCCGACAAAGCAATTTGCAGCTCATAATCAAGAGAGCGGAAACATTTTATCGCATTTCCCTTTACAGTATAAGCTGAGCAGTTCCGCCACCGGCACAAATGAACATCAGACAAACGCTGTAAGTTGAGGCCTGTGTCTGCTGCCACATTAACATATACTGGACTAAACTACATTTATTCTCGCAAGGAAGTGCTGTAATATTTTCCTCCAATCGTCGTAATCCTCTATTCTAATATAAACCATCTTTCTGCTCTGAGGTCAGGGTCGCGCCCTCGTTTGGACAGACTGGTTAGTGACGGCGCTTATGCGACATGTGGAGGCTGGAGGGTAAATAGAGGTCAGAGTGTGATGGCTCTTCTCTGTCAATAGACGACGGTCCATCTTTTCCTTGAACAGATAACGCTTGGAGGTATTTATAGACATGATATTTCTAGACGTTCGATGAACCTCTGTTGACCAGGGGTCCGGTTCACAAACGCAAGCGATTCCTATTTATAAACCGTGGCAGCGTATCAGCGCACTCTTATTGTAATTATTTGGGATTATTAAAGAATTATTGCATGTTATCTATTGTTTCGCGGGGTTGTCATTAAGATAGGGATCAGCTGCCACTGAAAACATCACGTAGATCACCGTGACATGTTGCTTACATTGGAGATTCACCAGAGGACGCGTTTGGGAAAATAAACAGCACTATGTTGAGTAACGCCATAGAAATAGCGCAGATTGACTACACAGAGTGAAACTTCGAGTACTTCTGCCTCAACAAGAAAGACAGAAAAAAAAAAACTCTCATGCTGATTTGAACAATTACCGGATTTTCTGCGAATCAAATCTTTGCATATTTTCCTGTTTGGACCAGATGTATACCAAACAGTGGTGACCCCCACTCTCCTTTTCAATGGGGTTGGGGTGATGTGCGCCGCTTCTTGGTGGAAACTGTTGCTCTTCAATCTCAAACATCAGCGAGAATGTCAGGAATTCAATTGTGTGCAGGCATTGGGAAACCTACAACCTGCGTGTGACTTGACCGGGCAGGGTCGCGTCGCATGCGAGAAGTTACAGGCGGAACAGTCCAGGTAAGCTCTCTCTCTCTCTCTCTCTCTCTCTCTCTCTCTCTCTCGAGAGGGGTCAAATGCGTTGCTTCTACAGTGAGCTGACCTCATTCGTCTTGTTGATTACAATCTGTCATCCCCGAGAGCACAACAAAGGATACAATCGCGGTTGTTCAGTGCGCGCTCGGCGGAAAAGACGCGTGAAAACAAAACCGCGCGTCGCGCAAAACCTTTTTCACCTCGTGCGCAAATAATCGAGGGTCAATAAAAACACGTATTCATCACCTACATCTATATAGACAAACACTCAACCGCGCCTACATAATGGAGTATTTCTATTTTATATTATTATCAGCGCTATAAAATGATTAGTTATTTTTATTTGCATGAAAACAGCCCACACTGTGGTTAAGTTTTGGTTTATAATCCTTCATAATCTCATGATAAACTGCAGGCATGTCAGCAACTCTGGGGGGTCTATGAAATATAAATAAAAAATATATATAGTAGCTCTAATTTAATGATACTATTCAGTTAATTATTTTTGTCAGAGGCCAAACAGAGAACCAACATTCATATGAATCACCGTGAATCAGCTGCCTTTTTTTTGGTGCAGAAACACGCCTGTATGTTCCAGCAGGCCTGTGTCTGTGTTGGAGCCATGAACCTCGGCTGGTCTTATCTCTCTTAGCCCCGGAGACATCCTGTATGCAGGCCCATTGTTCCCGACTGAGCCGTCAACCTCTGTGCGCCAGTGCACACCTGCCGCGCCACACACATTTATTCATATTCAGAGCCTTTACAGAGGCGCTGGAGTTGGACAGTTCACGCGTGTTTGCAGCGCGTGCGTGTTACAGAAATAGGAGACTGTACAACTTTAAAACACACAGTATGGATAGGCTAAATAAACTGCAGCCAGTACACACTCCATCACAACACGGATCAACTATGACTGAACATCTACTGCACCATCACCCAGGTTTATGCTGATAATCAATAGATAATAATTATAGCAATAACATACGTTATATGTTTCTTTTTTCTCTTGTCAGAACAGCTGATTTAATTGAGTGGTGCGTGACCCAGACTTTAAAAGGTCCAGCTCCATCTCTGTCTTCCTGCGCTCCACGTGAAGGTTAGTTACACTCGCCGAAACATTATTTCTCGTAAAACACTTGTATTTATTATTTTTAGGAGAGTGTTTAGAATACAGTTGCCTTTCAAACGCGCCCTTATCTCCTTATTGTTTACAAAACATTAATGTGAGGAAACAGAGAACGTACACAGCTACATTTCACATTGCAGGATCGAGTCGACTCGGTCCCCGCGCTCAGTCAGCGGCCGCCGGTCGGTGACTGGAGACGGACCGGCTGTCGTTTTCTCTCCCTCCTTCTGTCCCACACTCTGTCTCACACTCTGCTTACCGAGCAGCAAAAGGAAAAAATAAAAAATAAAAACAAATGGGAGATATCTTATATGTGCGCGTTACGGTATATATATATATATATATATTATTTATTAGCGCCAAAGAGACGCTTAGATCATTCTGAAAGAAACGACGCGCTGATGATGAAACACTTGACTCAAACAAGCAAACGAACATGTCTCTGTCTGATCCTAAAATACACAACCTTATGTTCATCAACTTAAATATATATATATAGTTGTTGTATTAATATTATTATTGTTATTATTATTTTTTGCATAATAAGACAAGATAAAAAATTAGTTCTATTTTTTGCAACTGGTTGTCTTTTGCAATGCATACTTCTTATATATATTGCATTTTTATTATTAAACTATTTTCTTAAATTTTAGTTTGCCTAAAACAGTTTGTGTGTGTGTGTGTGTGTGTATATATATATATATATATATATATATATATACACACACACACATACACACACACACATTGTTTTGTTATATATATACAATGTGTTTCCTTATGTAAAATAGAATTGTTTTCTGTAGGTTTAGGTTTTTTTTTTTTTTTATTTAACACATATTGTAAATAAAGATAGTGTTTAACGCCTAAATAACTAAGTTACAAAGCGATCGATTAATTAACTATAAATGATTTTATTTTAATAGTGATGGTGATAATAATAATAATAATAATAATAATAATAATAGCAGCAGTGGTTACTTGCAGCTGACATAATGAGCATCTGGGTTTTAAATGTTGGACTATTTTGTAGTTTGATGTCAGTGATTTGTAGCTCAGCCTCGCAGGGATGTGTATGTTTTTCTTTTTTTTTTTTCTCTTTTTTCTTTTTGTGATGCTCCCGTGTTTGACAGAAGAGGATGGATCGAGGTGAATGTGCGTGTACACGTTCTTCAGTCACACTGGGACACACACTCCGCAACTTCACCGTGAACTTCGGCGCTTGAAGACGAGTGATCTCCGACGGATGAGTCTCGCAACGGCCTCGACGTTAGGAAGTTATATTCTGCGCACGATGGCGGCGATATGTTGTCAAAACAGCGCATTTTGTAGCGATGGATTGAAAAGCAGCTGTCGCTGATCCATTGATCCGCTGTGATAATGTGATAGTGATAGCAGGAGGCCCGGCTCACATCAGTCACTGTATTAAAGCATTTCACTCGTCAACACGTCTGTTTTATCAAGAGGCTGCTGGGATGGTCCTCTGAGGCTCACAGGAAAGTATCTACATAATTCAATGGTCTGACCTAAACGCAGCTAAGAAGGAGGAGCCGTCTGCGTGATTTTTATACTTTAATCCCACAGAGAAGAGCGTCTGTCAACACACAGCAACACGTCAACAAGTCTGCTTTTGATAGGACTGCCCCGACTCGATGAATTCATCTCTCAGGATGAAGTCACAGTTGGAAACATGAGAAAAGATGATTATGTCAGACTAAGATGACACCGTCCTGTCTCTGTTGGCCTGTTTTCTATCTGCGTTTATAATCTCTAGTGTTGTTGTTGACAGAAGTACATCTGAACAGAAGGAACACAGCTGACATCATCTGTTATTATTATTACTATTATTATTACTATTATTGTTCATTGCTGAGTATAAAAGTAAATTGAAGTATGCTATGTGACTACTGACCACACACTAAATCACAGGTTTGCAAATCAAAATCAAAAGTGGAAGATTTGACATTTGAGAATTTTGAGCATTATTCTCAATGTAATATTTAATTTGATTTAATTACTATTTGTTCAATTATGATGATTAATAATATATTAGAGATGTAATAATAATAATAATAAATAAAAGCATAGAATAATATTCGTTATTATATATATATATATATATATATATATATTACTACTAAGTAGTAGTAGTAGTAGTAGTAATAATAATAATAATAATAATAATGTAACGATGAGTCTGCTGTGCTTCGAAATTAACCTTTAAAAACATAATGAAATAGAATTCTCTCCGGGCTGCATTATAATGTTCTCATGACCCGGGAATATTTGTGAAATGTATTAAATACAAAAAAAAAAAAAAAAAAAAAAAAAAAAATCTTATCTTAATATTCTTAATTGTAGCCTAGTTATCGTCCAGTGACCCAGTAAGACGAACACAGAAATACTGAATCATGATACATAATAATAATAATGGTGATGATAATAATAATAATAATAATAATAACAAAAACATGAATGGTACGTTTTCTGTTTTATCATTCAAGTAGGAAAATGAAAGTTCTCTGACCTTAAATAAATGAATATGAACAATGAACAACTGATTAAATAGAATAGAAAAAGAGCAAACATCACCTGACCACGCGCAGCGGTTTAACGTTATTACTAATGCTACCACGTATTATTATTATTATTATTATTATTATTATTATATCCTTGACATTTGAACAAATGAACTTTTATTCTGTGTTACCAGCTGTTTGTCTAAAGTGGCACCAGTGGTTATCACCGCCTAAAGTATGAAACAGATTAGTTCATGACCACTGTGTTACTTAAAGAAATACAAGTTTATTAAGAAATTCACAAATCTAGAAAAGAGGGAAAAGTGCTAATTAAAATGAAACATGGCCCCAACATGAAGGAGACAATAGAACTAATCACGTTTATAAAAAATAATAATAATAATAATTAGAAAGATTAACAAAACCTGGCACTGGCTGGCGACATATTGGAAATCATATCATACATACACATGGGATCAAGTAGTCTGATGGTTCTCTACCCACTCTGTCACCTTTTAACTGAATAAGAGTCACAACCAATGACAGGAGGTGAAGTTTCACCAAGCAGGCCTTTGCTCAGTGCGTGTCACCCAGAGGCCAAACAGCTCTGAGTCATTAGAGCATCTTATCTTCGCGTTTCATTTTGGCAAAAGTTTGGAAAAGCCGAGAGAAATCATTACGCATATCAATAACACACACAGCTGAGGCCGAGTCAGCGACGTCGAGATCCCGGTGAAAGTTTTTTCATGGACACAAGTTTGACTACAGGGTATGACCATCAGTCCAAGTGTAACACAGGCGCACGAAATGGCTCCCAGAGGGTGTGCTACCTGAATGCGTCCTGATGACTTCTTTACCTCCCGTTTCCATCTTGTAAAACTTTCTCAACGCGCGCATATCTCCTCGTCGGCTTTTACAGATGTCAGCTGGACCCGAACGGCTCGTCACAATGGTCTCTTCAAAAAAAAAAAAAAAAAAAAATACTTTTGGTTCTGTTTTGAAATCACAGGAATTAACTCTCGTTTTACAACGACCGTTTTTTTTTCGTTTGTTTGTTTGTTTGTCTGTTTTTGTTTATGTTTTTTCCCCCTGGTAAACTTCAAATATCAATCCTCGTGTGTAACGCCGAGTGTTTGGTCTCGTGTTCCCAGTAAGAGCAGTGCATCATTGAGAGCTCCGCGGGCTGGCGGGAGCAGGCGAACTGAAGGCCCGCTCCGTTACTGGAGGAAACCGGAGGCGGCGCCGCCGTGGCCGGGCTCAACTGCTGAGCATGGTGAGGATGCGCCGGGTGGTGATGGTGACTCATGCCGTTGTAAGAGTTCACCATGCTCGGGAGCGCCATGCTCTGCACCCTGGAGTAAGGGTTGTAAGATGAGGGGGGTGACAGCCCCTTCACGTTGACCGGACTCACGTTGCCGCTGGCCATCTGACAGGACGTGTAGGACATCGGGGTGGGCGGTTGACCTAGAGACCACGAGTTGTTCATGAAACTAGACTGCAGGTACTTGGGTGGGGACAGGTAGCCATAACCGTCTCCTCCGAACAAGGACTTCCCTGGCTGGAAATGAGTCGGTGGAGGTCTGAACGGCCGCTTCATCCTGCGGCGTCTCCTGTAGTTTCCTTTCTCAAACATGTCCTCACAGGCTGGGTCGAGAGTCCAGTAATTCCCTTTTCTCTCCCCGCCGCCCTCCCGCGGAACCTTAATGAAGCATTCGTTGAGGCTCAGGTTATGCCTGATACTGTTCTGCCAACCTTTCTTATTTTTCTCATAGAAGGGAAATTTGCTGATTATATACTGGTAAATACCAGACAGAGTGAGGCGCTTCTCCGAGCTCTCCCGAATGGCCATGGCGATGAGAGCGACGTAGGAGTACGGCGGTTTCTGGGACGGATCCGGCTTCTCCGACACTTTGTCTTGGACCGGCTCCTCTTTGGGTCGCTCTTTCTCCTTGTTCGTGTTGGTGTCGTGGATCATTAGGGCCATTGCGTCATCCTCCGGGTTTTGGTAAGTGGCCATCATTGCGCACAACCAAAACAAAACAAGTCTAATCCAGATGGCAACAAGCGAGGCTTTTAATGGCGCTTGAAACCTTGATGAGCGGATGATGAAGTGCAGGACCTCAGGATGCACCGCGGTCTGACAGTTGACGCACAGACAAATCTTTATTTTGCAGCTCAGGTAGGTGACGACGCACCAAACCTTCCTCTCTCCTCTACGGGGATTTTTCTAAAACTGGTTTCTGATGCAGGCGCAACCGAAGTTGTGGTCCGTGAGCCAGTAAGCCCAACCCCTTCCTCTTTTTTTTTTTTCACATCCACTGACAGGCTGCTTTTGCTCCAATGCTTTCCACGGAGCGACGTACTGCTTCGTGATTTGTGCGTATTTGAGTTCCGCCTCCGATGGTTACAGTAAAAAAAAAAAAAAAAAAAAAAGAAAATAAAAATAATCAGCTTCCCTTAACATGTTGAAATTCTTGTTTATTAGACCAGGGTCAACAAGAACGCTTTAGATATTTAACACCTCTTTAACTCAAGTAGGAGCAATTACTGAGAATGTGCAACTGCAATAAATTGCAGTTTTTAAAATAGAACTCTGCCGTGTATTATACCCACAGACGTCTATTTATATGGCGCCAATATTAGGCCCATTGAACATGTCCTTCTGTTCTACATTTTGGATGAAACAGCAAACAAACAACACAAAGAAAGAAAGAAATATCAAATTAATAATTAAATACTGACGTGTCCAAAATGGTCAATAAACCAATAACCGAAACGAACAATTAACAACAGTAGTTTCATGTGAAATACGCGCTTTAACAACCTGAACCACTTTCAAAACAAATTGCAGCCGCAACACAAACAACTAACTAATATATGTAACCAGGCCCTGGCAGATGGAGCCTCTCATACTAACCTCAGTCCACAGACATGCACATTTACAAACGGCTGCAGCTCTAACAGAGAGTCTGGATAGATATAGCGGCTTAATTAGCTCACATTGAGAGGGAAGCGCACAAGGAGGTATACATTTCTTCGGCCACCCATGAGGGTCCCATCGGCTTTCTCTGGGGGTGTATTTCCGTGCTCTGGGAGTCTGTGCAGGTGGAACAGCATTGGAATGTGTGTCATCACCCTGGACCCAGTGTGCAGCCTGGCTGCAGCAGCTGACGCGCTGAGAGCCAACCATCTCTCAACGTGCAATTACCACAGGCTCGCGTTTTCAAGCGTCAGGGCGCGATGTTGTTTCTTGTTTTCAATGTCTTTTGCACATGTTTGAGACGGAGAGCGTTTCCACATAATCTCAACAACACCATTAATACCTCTGCTTTAAGACATTACATCATTCAGTGTGTTAACTACATCAGCCATCAAACATGAGGTGAGATGCATCCACTAAATTAAAATGCGCTTGGACCAATAATGTATAATACTTTTTTTTTTGTTATCATTTTTTTTTTTTTACAAAGATTAATTATACTTGTTGAAAGTTGAATATTATCTAGATCTTTGTATTATCAATCTTGGATTTGGATACATATATTTACTGCGTATTTATACAAAGACAAATGACAGAAATATGGCGGAGCGGTTTGCAAATTTTTCTAAAAAGAAAAAAAGGGGAAAAAAAAAAAAAACAGAGTAGATCTCTTTGTCCTCGCCCGCTGCTGTGTGTTTAGGTTTACCTCATGATTTCGGAGGCTGTTTAGTCTTGTTTTATTGTTCCAGAGAAAGTCTGTGGTCTCCTCATCTCCTCTGGTTCTGCTCTCACTGAAGGAATCACCCGGCAAAGTCGCGAGGGAAAGACCCGTGAAATGAACAGTGTTTAAAAAAAGCTGGTGACTTTTAACATTAAAACATGACCATTATTTCATTCATACACGATTCATTTCACTGTGTTAACATTTAGATTGGATTATCATATAACAAAAACATCAATAACAATAACAGCAAAAAATAATAACAATAATAATAATGACTCCAGAAGCAATTATTTCCTGAAAATATAATAATAAAATAGTTCTGTGTTTTTAAATGACTCGTCCTGACACTTAACTCACGTCACCTCCAATTAAACAAAATTGCCACACGATCTAAATGAAAGTGACTTGTGTTCCACCATTACCTGATCCTGATCCTGATCCTGTACCTGTCCATCTACTCGTACCTGTACCTGGATCCTTCTGGGTTCAGAGCTGCCGCAGTCACGCGCTCCACGTCACAACAAAGCTGTAAACCAGCGTGTCGACAATCCGTAAACAAAACAAGGCCCTGAAACTTAAAACTGGCTGCTTGCGTAGACGAGGCGCTGAGGAATGTTCATTTAAGAGCCTGTTTTTCGTTTTGCAAGAACTTTGATAAGCGATAAAAAAAAAACAAAAAAAAAAAAAAAAACAAACAACAAACAAACAAACAATCTAAAGATTTCATCAATAAAACAAGAAATAATAAACTAAATCATAAGTAACCAGTCAGATATGTGTCTGTGGATTTTTATTTTGAATTCTGCAGTTCAATATTCTTGTTCTGTTTTTAACATAAAACTTTTATTTATTTTTATTTTGAATTATTATTATTATTTGTTAAACTTAACTTAAACTTGCATATAAATATATATAAATAAACAAATAAATATATATATAATATAAACAATAAATTATATATATATATATATATATATATATATATGAAATTGATACATATAAATACAAATATAAAAAGATGAATATATATATATATATATATATATATATATAAAATAAGTGTAGAAAATAGGTACACACACATAGATACAAATGCATATATATATATATATATATATATATATATATATATAAAATAAGTGTAGAAAATAGGTACACACACATAGATACAAATGTGTGTGTATATATATATAGGTGAAATTGTGTTTTAAATTAATAATTCGTTTGGATTAAGACAGAGAATGAAAGTCACGGTGTATCCAACCGACCTGTTCAACAGTGGATATTTTGTGTTGCGTGAAGACACCAGTCGTCCAGTTAGTAGAGGCCGTCACAGACAGAGCGGGACCGCGTGATCTCTCCAACTGTCTCCAAAAAAAAAAAAAAAATGTAGGTGTACTGTAAAAAAAAAAAAAAAAAAAAAAGTGACATGTCACTGCTCTGTCACACAGCCAGTGAAACATATGTGAAAATGACTTCCATGCATTCTTGTAACGTGCAGGCCGAGCTCACGTAGCTGGGATGTGACTGTTGTTAGAATCACAGAATGTATCATAATAAAAATAACTAACTCCTCATCATCACTGGAACAAGTGCATGAGTGTAAAGTCCATGATCAGGAAAATGAGAAAAAGGACAACAGAACTGAAGTCAGTGAGCCTCGGTTGAGTTAAGTCAGTTCAGCCTATAACCTGTTGTATGTTAAAATATAATCAGCATAAACAGGCCTGCTTTGTATTTAAACAACCTAAAGCTTTGTGCGTTATTTCTATTACTGTTTATTCTTTAAAAGCGCATTACGCGTGTCGCAGGCTTATAACAAAACCCAAAGAACCATCACTGGAACGGGCCGTAATGTAATTTGAAAGAGTTGAATTCCTGTCCTCGCGCACTTCCTGCCCTCTCAGGTCTGGAACTAGGATGTTTATGATAGCGCGTGCGGGTGGAATGCGGCGGACGGATCCACCGGGTCACTTCGGGACCGGAGAACAACCACCCGGGTTGGTGAAGCTGCTGTCAGGACCAGGCAGAGGGGAAACGGACGAGGCACTTACAATTACTATTTTTAATTTATTGTCTTTACTGTGTAAAAAGGTGTCTATATTATTGTACATAATAATAGTCATAACTGTGATGATGATGATCATAATAATAATAATGTCAGCTACCTATTATTAAGGTTTTATTAGCAGCAATATTTAGTCGGTCAAACTTTAATTTTATAATTATTAACAATCTGTGATTTAAAAAAAAAAAAAAAAAAGCCAGACTGTTTTCTTTCCTTTAAAACATTTATTTCAGCAAAGCGCAACTATTGTGACAAACAATCTAACGATAAACTCAGCTTTATTTTTGTGCTTTGTTGAGATGTCCGCGAATTAAAGTGTATTTTATAAAGAGGTAACATTAACGCGAAGTTGTTACAAATCAATTATTGTGGATAATAAATAAGAAATGAAGCTAACAGAGGAATTGGATGAATGTGGTCAACAAGACGAGAACACGAATGGTTTAAATTATCAGCAGAGTTTCACATCCTGTCGTGGACTCTGCTCATCTCTCTCACACATTCTGACTTTATATTTATAACATATACGTATAATAAAATGATGTTAATTATGATCTTCGAATAATTGTTAACAATATTGCGTTGCATCTTCAGTGACAAGAGAGTAGGAACCCCCCGGGCCAATAAACAGTAAACTCCATCTGCCCTGGACATACAGGCGGAGGAGACATCTTTAACTGGTTGTCCCAGTTTGATCTCACTGGGTCCATCTCTGGTTCATTTGCATCTTTGCCTGCACGATTGAATATCAACAAGATGTTGTTTCTCCTCAATGGAATCCTTATGAGGTGCAAGAAGGAGATGGGAGATGGAAAGGGTGTGTGTGTTTGTGTGTGTGGGTGGGGGGGATAGGTGAAGAGGAGGAGGAGGAGGAGGAAGACGGAGAAGGATACACCCTCAGCCCTCATGCGACGTCTCTGACATGACATGGCTCTTGTTCCTCTCAGAAAGTAGAAAGAGAGAGAGAGCAAATAAACACTGACCACCAGATGCCCCCCCCCTCTCCTCCTCCTCCCCTCATACCTCCCCCCACATCCCCACCCGCATGGATTAAGGTTTGAGGAGAGGATGAGGGTGGAGGTGAGGGGGATGTAGTGGGAGACACATGTGGCCACATTTTTTTTTTTTTTTTTTTTTTTTTTTTTTTCAGGTGTTGTGTTGACATGTATGCCGCTGCCATTAGAAATATTAAACGTCTTATTAAAGGGGTATGTAGGTGGTGGTGAGTGTGTGAGGGACACTTGTACAGTTCACCCCCTGTCCTGCTAACACTCACATCGTTGTCCATCTCCGCGTCTCCCCCACGTCATGCCATCACCCTTCATTAGACCCACCGTGGAGGGTGATGTGTTTTTCTGGTCGCCTCGGTGTGTTTACATTTCTTATCGGTTGCAGGAGGCTTATGGGAACCTCTACAGTGACTCATTATGTTATGGAAATTAAAAAAAAAAAAAAAAAACCCACAATAACCCTGATACAACCATGAATTCTTTTTTTTTTTTTTTTATTATACAGGAGAATTTACAAAAAAAAATAATAATAATAATTTGAAAAAAGACAAAATGATACAATTTTATTTTTAATGGTTCCAGTTTTGTCATGAAATTTGTTGACAATATTTCAGGCTTATTTACTTTGTTATTTTTGCACCAGTGTAAAAAAAAAAAACAACCACACATGTATATTCATCTTTACACATCCGGCAAATATAATGCGGTTGTGTCAGTAAATTCCAGTGTAAATGAACGATGGTAAATAGATGGTGAATAGATGGTAAAACAAGGTAATAGATTAGATAAATGTAGAGGAGGTGGGAAAAAAAAGTCCAGAAAGGCTGAAAGGAAGTAAAAAGGGAGGTGAGGAGAGAGGTGAAAGTAGAGGGCAGAGCAGAGGAGAGCCACATTGTGTTCTTGCTAACCTTTACTGAGAGGTGATGTGCTGCAGCCTCCTGCCAACAAGATTCTCTTTGAGGTTTTCTTGAACCGCTGCCAGAACTTAAATGATTCGCAGGAACACATATACATGTGTACAGTATGTGTGCTGAAGGGATAGCTCTAGATTCTATACATCTATGTTTTCTTTCTTTTTTTTGGTTATTTATGAGGAGGTAAACGACATGTGACTAAAAAAAAAGTGACAATTCAAATTCACAGGAAGCTTTTTTTGTTTTCGTTTTTGCACATCATAAACTTCCTTGAAACTCACCGGCTGAACCCTTTTCACCCCTGAAACGCTTCAACCAGTCACGGCCCAACTCACACTTCAAAATCCCCAAATAACCTCAAATCCATTTCCACATCTTCATCCCGGGCCAGGGATTAGATTTCAGGCCAAATCAAAACAAGTCACTTCGTTAGAGGTAATTACACAGGTAGCCTACCTCACAGGGCAAACAAACATGGCTGCCAGCTGACACCCTGAAGACAGATCAAAGTGCGGGCCTGACAAGGAGCGAAGAGGAGAGCATTCAAACATCAGCTTGTTAACCGCTCACACACTCTCATCTTCCCTAGCATGTGCATGACTGGCTGCAGGATCGTGTTTATGGGTGTGTGTGTGTGGATCTTCTTCACACACTTACATTTTTATGAGCTGAGAGATTCTGCAGTTGAATTACAGAGAGGAATCGGAGGTGAACAGAGTGACCTTTACAGCTGAGCTGCATGTGAGAACAGTATGTGTTAATGGTGCAGAACAGAACAGCAGAGATGTGCTGCTCATATTCATCACTCTCCTGCTTTGGTGGTCTGTGTGTTAGTCTGGTGAGGAATGATATTGGACATGGTAGATTCTCTTCTTTTCTGTGACAAGTGCAAAGTCTTGTACATTAACGTCGTCGTGGCTTTTACAGCTTATAGTTATGCAATACATGCACTTTATCAAAGATGCATATTTCTTATGTCACAGCTCTTGTGAACTGCCTCTTCTCTCTGTTCATTCTTGATCATAACTGCAAGAAATTCTCGATACACAAGGTTGTCTTTCTGTTTCTCTTTCTCACACTCACACTGTGCAGCCTTCCTGTGAGCCACAGTGTTGTTACGGCAACCGGCCAAGGTTATTCCTCCCCTCTCCAACATGCCACACTACCTGTGTACAATAGATCACAGTGTATGTGGGTTGCAGTGAATAAGGTAAGAGATGTTATCTAATCTCTACATGGAAAGAAGAGCAACGGGAAGCCAGGCTGTCTGAACGCCAGCTGTCCATTATGGTCTTTCTACCCGTTTTCTCCGTTCTATATTGTTCCTGTGTTACGCCTCTATCTCTATAGATCTTGATTATTAATTAAGCATAAATTAGAATCTTATTGAGTGGTGGAACAGTCAGTTCAGTGAGCTGTAACATGTCCTGAAAGAGAAAAGGGAACAGAAAGTGATCTGGTATATGAATTACCAGCAGAATAACAGACATTATGAAATATTGTAAAATACATTTTATGATCTGACATATATACATACACACATATGTATGTATATATATATATATATATATATATATATATGCTGACAATGATTTTTCCCAAAAAGCAACATAAAACATAGACTTTGTAATAAACAGAGCAAACAAAGTTTTGCAACTGAGCCTGAAAATGGAATTTTGGATCATTTTGGACTTTTTATGTGTGTTTTTTTTTTTCATCATAAGTTATTTTTAGACTCTGGGGGATGATGTTTGGAACCACCGCTGCCGACTTCAAACGCATCCAGCGTGTACAGTCTGAAGATGAGATCTTGAAACCACGCACGCCACTAAACACACTGAGCCTGGCCAACGGCGTGTCATCCTCTGTAGGATCCGCTTGCACACAGCACACCACATAAACCTCCTCAATCCAAGCTGTCCTGCCTTCACCGTGACCTCAGTAACAAACAGGAAAACCAGGCAATGGGACTCACACACTCACGAAGAGGCTAAATCACACGCATACTCACACACAAAGTGCACATACAGTGGCTGTGGTAACCATGACAGTGGTTAAAGAGCGGGCTAGCTGGAAGCAGAGGACGAGGTGAGTTTAGAGTTACTGTTTCCAACTGGAACACAGCAGAATCCCTCCTGGCTCCGCTTGGACAAATCATAATCACCTAATTACTGCTGGAAAATGTGGAAGAAACGCTACGGTCTAAAGAGAAAGAGAAAAGAAAAAAAAAGAAATGAAAGGTGAAATGTAGGTAAAAAGGAATATTGCAGTTTAGTGTTCCTACATAACCTACTGACAGAGCGTATTTTACTCTGTTACATTTGCAATGAATGTATGTGCACAGTAATGAACTGGTGTTAGAAGTACAGTACAACACAGTGTGCCTTTGAATAAGTTGTTGTTTATTACCGTGTGGGACATAATTCCTCTAAATAATTAACTACTGTTTCCAAACCAAGTATTACAGCTGTGACGAAGAATTACAGTTAGTTTATGGGAAACAGGTGGCTGTCAGAATTGCATATCATGCAAGGTGGCATCCATCACCGTTTGATTCAGAGTTGCAGAGGAAAAGAGGAGGATTAGAAGGGAGAACACATCCCAGAGAGGGCAGAGCAGGGCGAGGTCAGAAAAGGGGGGATAAAAGGAGGGAGAGCGCGCTTCCTTTGGTGCATTTTCCCCCGAGGGCGGAGAGGAGGAGAGGGGCTGCTCCCCTGACAGATCTGAAGATGTCCTGTTTTGCTTTTCCTTTTCTCTCCCTCTTCCTGCAGGAAGCAACATCACGCTGGGCACCAAAGCCTTGGCAAGCTCTGGCCATTCAGATGCGATACTGATGTGTGCTGCTACAGATGTAACGGAACAATAACGGATAGACATGCAGATGTGCAAAAAGTCAAATGTAATTGACGTGAGATGCTGAAGAAACACTGCATGTGGGGTATTACCGGGCCACCGTATTTACCTATTTATGAGCAGTTGAACTTTTTAAACACGTCATTTTGACAAACTGCCATTGAGACATTTGATATAATACATCAGAGAATTTCATACCATGTTATTTGTCTTTTGCAAAGTGACAAAGTGACACCGCTGTTGTACAACAAAGAAAAAAAAACTGGAGTTGACTTCTTTGATGTGTGTCCAAAAATGTCCAAAGACAAGGCAAAACATGATCTGAGAGATTTGAAATTTTTGACTTACGGAATAATAAAAGATGAGGAAATGGAAGGTGTGATGAAAGTGCTAAAGATAAGATTTCAGCATTACTGTAAACACTTGAATGAAAAGTTCAATGAATGAAGCAGCTGTTCTTCTTCTTTGTTTAAAACACTGAAATGAACTTGATATTTTATGATATTATAATATAGTTACAAAGACAATGACTAATAATTACTAAACAACTGATTATTACATATAATGCATATATAGTAATAGTGTACACACATAGATATAGATAAAACATACATACATATATATGGGTATAGATATATATAGATGGAACTAGATGGTTTGTGTAATTACCCTTAAAATACATGCACTACATATATGTCACAATTATTCATGAAAATACAAATGTGCACACACATTGAGCAGTGAGGCCTGGGGTGACTTTTGTTCTCATGTCTATCCACACTTTAGCGGTTCACACTGACATCATCACCAACACACACCCAGCGTATGAGCTCTGTAGAGTCTCCGAGGAGCCGCTCTCCATCTCTCCATCCACAGAAAGACCATTTTCTCTTTCTCTCTTTCGTACGTGAGCCACATTTCTCTCCGCTGACTTTTCATCCACACTGGCTGCGTCCCTGAATGTGCGTGTGTGTGCGTGTGTGTGTGTCTTTTCCTGTCATTCTTAGTGCGAGACTTCATCTTGGAATCAGATAAGGCTTCGGCACTGGTCTTAAACCTTTAGCAGATCTGTCTAAACACATGAGCTCATATCAGAGGGCTGCTGCTGCCTGTTAACTCCATGAGCTAATATAGAGTTCATGTGTCCTGGTTGTGTTGTGCGGAGGTGTGGTGGGTCATGGTTTGGTTTCTTTCTTCGTCTCTGACTTCAGTTTATCCTTTAAATCTGCCATCCCACCGCTTCATTTTGAGCATCACGGTCATGTTGCCTCGTGTTGCTCTTCTCTCGTCCTTTTTTTGTCCTTTGCTCCCTTTCCCTACATCTCTTGAACAGCTTGAATCTGATCATGTTAACCCTATCAGATGTGGAGATCTCAAACACAAGGGCGTCGTCAGGACAACAAAGCTGAAGCCACACAGGCAGTGTCGTGCTCAACCTGCATGCTGGTCTCTTTGGTAATGTGAGTGTGTAGAAGGCCGTCTAGAAGGGAACCGAGTGAGCAAAAGGGTGCAAATGTGTATGTATTTCACAGTCTGGTATGAAGAGAACAATGGCCGGGTATGTGATTTTTGTGTGCACACGTGTATCTCATCACCCTGTGTGGCTGTTTAGTGACTGGCTCATGTGTGTGTATCACATCCCTGCAGGGGTGGGGTGAGGGGGGTGGAGGCGGTGGGTCCGTTAGGAGGAGACTAAGGTTACCCCTGATAGAGGCAGCACCGGGTCATTCCACGGCGGGACACTTCTCAGAGGCGACCCCGTCGCCCTTCGTGGCCCCCCGAGCAGACGGGACTTCTGAGGAGAGACGAGGAAAGACCAGAGGAGAGACCCCCGGAGAACAGGACCCCCGGTCTGCTCCAGACCCCGGACCCCAGCCCCGGCAGGGCCCGACCCGGGCCCAATGTGTTCTCAATCAGGAGAAACACAAACAATATTTTTATTAAAGAGAGGAGACCGCTGAGGCCAATCACACACACACACACACACACACACACACAGAGAGAGAGAGAGAGAGAGAGAGAGAGAGAGAGAAACACAGGTTTCCTTTCTTTTACCATAAAATGCAAACATAAAATGTACATTTTTATGAACACAAAGATTAGGCAGTGAATCAGCTGTAAATCAGCGCAGGCGTATGTCTGTGAAATCATTATTATCACCATCACCCATGACCCCAAATCCTGCCTTTCCTTCCCTCCTCTGCCTGCTCTGTCTCCCATTCTTCTTGGTCTCTATCCGGCAAAACAAACGGAGGGATTAGGGATTTGTGGAGGGGTAATGGGAGCCAGGTGGAAGAGTGTGACTGTGGAGGTCTCCTGCCAGATTAGGGGGTTGAGGGGTGGGGGGGGGGAGCAAGCCCTCAATCCCTCACACTCCTTCCTAAAGGCAGCTAATGTTTCTTTTGAAGAAATAATCCCGTTTGGTCACCTAATAACACTCGGCAATTATGAGCCTTTGCGGGGCATGTATGGTATTACCAGAACTGGCTACCAGTGGGAGGGAGGCAGAGGGAAATTTGTGTTAAAATCAGAAAACAGATGAGGAAGAAAGAAGAGGAAGTCATCTTAAATGTGCATATTCAGCCATTATACTGTAGAAGCAGAGTTAATCTTTACTGCGCCCATTACCAAAGCTGCATTGCAAGACCAGTATCATTGAGAAAGTTTACATGGCAACATTTAAGATGTCTCTGTTTATTGTATTTTGTCAGGTATTACATAACACTGGTAACACTTTGTCGCTGCTACAGAATGACAGAGTCAGTGCCGTGGCAACAGGAAACTGTAGTTTAGAAGCTGAGAGTTGTTATAATACAGAAGATTATATAGTGTTTAGAATTAAAATAAACATTCATTCTAAGCTGGTTTCAAATATGTTTTACTTTCCCCCTGAAAAGAGATTAGTTACTGTCAAACATGTCAACATGCAAACATCTATAAACTCCTATATGTACGATCTGAATACAACTCGTAGGGTGAAAATAATGTATCATGTAATGTTCTTGTATGGAATACGAACAATTCTCCAAACTTATTAGGCTGAAAAAGAAAAAAAACACTTAGAATCCACTTAGAATCTACTAAGAGCCAGTGTGGAGTATGGATGTGGGACACAGCTTACAATTATGGCATTTATGGCATCACATTTGGCCACTAACATTGCCCCCTTGTGGACCACAAGAGAGAATAAACAGCTTTACAGAGAGGTTCCTCTGACCTGTCTGACTGACTGTTCCCCGTATGAGTTTGCAGTCTGTTTTGTCACTTTTACGTGACATTAAAACAAGTTTTTCACGAACGTTTCATCCTCTTTGCGTTTGTTTTTATTGCACATGAGGTGCAACTGATAAAATGAGCAGACTTGAGTTTTGCGGGTGGCTCTTAGGTAAGACATCTGAGACCTTCTCCTAAAAAACACACACACGCACGTACATAAGCGCATTTATGCATCTGTTGCCACTTCAGACCCGCTTTTATTAAAATCTCAAATAAGCCGGATGGGAAGGAAGAATTAACCCCTATATGGAAAGAGGTGAATTAGAAGTCAGACTTTTCACACCTTCTCTGCTTTGCACAGAGAGACACACACACACTGAAATGCAGGCATTCTCTGTGTGAGCTCAAGCGTAGTACCCAGCAGACGATGGAGAAGCATGTGTGTGTGTGTGTGTGTGTGTCATCGTGTCACACCACCTTATCGGCCTCTGTCTCTTCATCATCTGTCTGTTTGTCTCAAGCTCGTCGTTGGGGAGAGGGGAGTCGAGCCGTATCTCTATCTCTCAATCGAGACCATAATAGGCCACCAGTAAGTCGGCGTATTCTGAGAGAAATCATGTACTTTTTTAGTGATTCAGAATCTGTCTAGACAAACAAACAAAAGCTGGGGAAAAAGTCGGTGGAGATGTCATAAAATCTGGGTCAAACAAGTTCAGAAGAGCTTCAAGAGAATACAGCTGCCGCAGGAAGAGCACAGCTATCATTTCTAGTCTAACAAGTCTGAGCTAAACTTAGCAGTGGCCCACATCATGTCATGCTGCGTGTACTTCAGTTGAAAAGTTCACCGTCACACCAGCTGATTACATGGAGCAGATCAGAGTGGAGCTAAATGAAAGGTCCCTGGGTTAAACATTCAATTGTAAAAAAAGTTTATTAGTGATTGAGAAGGAAAGAAAACACTTCTTCCCTTTGTATCGCTCCCTTCTTCCTCTCTCTCTGCACACTTTTTGCCTTCGTCGAGTATAGAGAGGTGGCGAAGGCGAACGTTGCCGAGTTATACATCAAAGGCCAGCGCATGCACACGGAGGAACACGCCTGAAATAAAAGGCCTGCAAAAAAACAAACACTGCCCTTTGTTCTGAGGGCTGAGCTCTGTTTCAACCATGATTAGAGAAAAGAAGGAGGGAAGAGGAGGCCGCGAGAGAGAGCGGATGACGCAATAAGCGGCCATACTTGCTTCACTGGATTCACTGAGTACGAACCGTAACAGTCAAAGAAACCGGAGGATGTCAGTCAGCGTAGCTCCGACCGGCAGGAAATGTCATTGTGGCGGGGTTACGACAATGGCACGACATAGCTAATCACTAATTGCTGATTAGCTCTTCCGTGTGTAGAGATAGCTGCTGCAGACGAAGTATGGCTGCTCGAGTTAAGAGGATTTTAAAAACACAGCTGAAGAATTAGTTTCCTTGTGTTTCACAGTGACACCATTTACATAAAAAATGGCAATATTATATGAATATCTGCTTACACCCTGATTCATTTTGGATTTGCAAAAATGGGGATACACGTACGCGCAAGCTGCATCTCATCTGTCAGTGACATTTTATTTATTAATATTTCATTTAAGTTTCATTTATCTTATTGCATCTGCAACTGGGGCCTCACTCTGCACTGTAGCTGAAAAATATTTAGCTCATCTGTGTTTTTTTTTTCTTACTTTCCCTATTTTTTTTTTTTTTTATTCTTTTATTATTATTCACAAAAATAATAACCAACAAAATAAGAAAATAAGAAAAACATGAAAAATGTGCAGATGCTTGGTAATAATCAGAAAATTAAGTCACGCAACTAAACAAACCCCCTGAAAGAAAAGAAAACAAATGGATTTTTTTTTTCTTTTTTTTCTTTTTCTTGCACAAAAGAGAAAGAGTTGAACAAAACCAAACAACTGGCACATTAATGCGGGATTGACTGCGTCCAGGACGGCAGACGTTTGTGCTTCACAGGCCACAGATGACACAGATACAAAGCTCCAATACTGCACGTTATGGTCGTTTATTACTGACTAATTCTACCGATTTTCTGCAATTTATAATTTATATGTTCACCCAATTAGATACGAGACAGGAACACATTATAGGTGAAACTACAATGTATTTATTTCAGCAGGGACGGTGCACAGTGAAAACATTTACCTTGTGTAATGCATTGCACCAGGTTTTAGCAAAAAAAAAAAAAAAAAAAAAAAAAAAAAAAAAAATGCTACGTTGTTTCAATTAACAGCTTTTATTAGTTTGATCCATTTTTATAGTTAATGTTATTGATATATATAATATAGTACTTGCATTTGAATTCATACACTCAGGCCTGGACCTCATGGGTAAGTGTGTGTGTGTTTTTCCATATTAAACTGGATCAAATTACTAATTTTCTATTTTCAATTTGGATGTAAACTCTGATTATAATTGTTTGACAACTTCTAGATATATAAATACAGATCTATAGATCTAGGACCGTGTAGATCTGTAGATCAATCTTTTTCATCGCCTACATTTCCCAGCAATACATTTTATCTTTTAAATAAACAAAACAAATCTCAAACATCTGACTTCTCACGTCTTTGATCTGGGGATGTTACGGCCATACGTTTCCTATACTGCAGCGCTATTACCTCCTTTGTCTCATATCTGTAGTCGGATATCAAGAACAGGCCTCATCCTATGTTGTCCTGTTTGAGCATATCGATCTGAAAAAAGAGTTGTATCTCTCTCTGGTCAGGCAGATTATATCCGACTGCTGTAAATCGGACACAGGTGGATGAACTTCCTCCTTCCTATGTCTGCCTCCCAGCTAACCTCTCCTTTACCCTTCCTTTCTTTCCCTCTTTGTCAGTCTCTTTTTTTTTCCCTTTCCCTTCATACGCCCCCACCTTCTATCGCCCAGTTCAAGGTATTATGAAAATGAAGAAGGGGGAAAAAAAAAAAAAAGTAACCTCCCTGTGAAAGCGTCCACGTAGCCATCCTACTGATGTATGTATTTTTCAAATCTCTCGCTTTTTAAAAATGGTTTACCTTGCGAGAAACAAAACCCACGCAGGGTGAAATAAATAAACACATTTGACCTGGAGCGACGCGCGCGCGCACACACACACACACACACACACACACACTTGTGAAAGCATGTCTGCTGACAATTACAGACAAGCAGGCACACATTCACATCAGCGCTGAGACTTTATCAAAGAATTTCAGTGGAAGGAAGCTGGCCGTTAGAGTAGCAGGACTTGCTGTTTGAGTGCACAAAAGCCTCAGTGACACGGAACGTCTGTCTCGGCTGTGTCGCGCTCTAAACCTTTCTGTGAAACTTATACATCAGTCTGCCTCTGCAGCTCGTCTTGATGCTGTTTAGGCTCATTTAAGATGAACAGTGCCACAAACATTTCCTACGTGCCTTTTGGTCGTAGCATTTGTGGGAATTACTAAAATAATCTGTTTGGATTTGACACAATGTCTTCATGGGAAAATCTGAAGTCATAATCAATAGAATAGGGACATTGTTACTTATTGATCAACTAGTAGAATATGAGGACAAAATGCTATCTGATGTCAGCATCACTTATATAGCCGGTACAGATACAGATACTTTTGTTCTACTATAAAATTAGCAGAGGTGATATATGGTTGTGTTTTTAAACATTTAGCAATCACAGAACAACGTTAGCACCCATTCACGATGCTTAAGATGAATCAATAAGACAACGAAATGCAGCCCTGCTTCGTCGGCTAGTAGCTCATGGTGGCTAACGCTAGCAGGCGTGAGATGATTTGCACGCCGGCGAAAACAAAACATTAAATTCTCGTGGAGCACCATATGCACAACAATAAACCAATTGGTTCATTTTTTTTTTTGGCCACTCTGATCAGTAGAAGAAGCACAACACACAATATTTCCATTCTGTCATCTTATCTTAACTTATCGCTTCACGGTAGCTAATTCCAGCTGACTTCAGGAACTGAAAGATTAACATTCATTTTTATGATATTAAATTACACTAACTGTTTTTCTTAAGCCGTTACTTGAGTAAAACTTCACAGGTTCACTTTTTATGGCTGCCTCTGATCACCTACAGTATCTATCGCTATCACTAACTCCACTAAGTTGAAGCCCTTGCTCCCATTTTTGCGACTTGTGTTATCTAAAGTTATTTTTAAAGTCACAAATATTTTCTCTGGGTGTTGTTGCTCTCGTGTTAAGGTTAAACATTCTTTGGAGGCCATCGCTACTGCCGCTGCGACAGGCAGCGTAGGAGCGTTGTGCATGTTTTGTGTCACAACTGGAGAAGGAACCAAGTGTTCTGTAAATGATCCCTGGTTTGCTGCTGCTGTCTGTTCTTCCATCCAATATTATTGATAAATTCAAGTAGCTATGAACGCAGATAATGATGATAATTAAATTATTATTTTTTTTAAAATTTGCAGTTACATAGTAATGACTAGTAAATGTAAATGAGCTATAGTAAATGTTTGTAAATGGAATGAAATATGTATTTATTTATATTCATTTCAGTTATAAAGCAATGACAGAAACATTTATTTTCCTCTTTAGTTCTTTATATAACTGTTTTCTTTATAGTTTATAATGGGTGATACCTGACAGTACTTTATTGTATTGAATGCATGTGTCAGATGTCTAACTTAATCCTCTAATTAGCCCTCTAATTTTTCTACTCTTATAAACTGTGAAGTAATGACTGCCAGGGTAATCTAGTGATCTTTTTCTTTTTTTTTTTTTCTAAACCACCGTAGGCACAACACACCGCCGCATGTTATGACAGACGTAACACCAATATCATGACAGCTCGATGTTAAGTGTTCAAAAGACATTTCACACGTAATGGGATGGAGAAGATAAATTTGCAATTCCAATCAACTCTCCTCCGTCGGCTTTTTATGTGCAGATGAAGAGAGATGAGTTCGCTGGGTGGGTGAGCACGGGATGGGAGAGTGCATTTCCTCTGACACACTACTGAGCCGGTGTTTTAAAGTATGTTATGAAAACACCAAGACTCTCAGATGGATGGAGGAGTTCATCGTACATACAACACAGTCAGACTTACGCTTGTGCAATTCCAGTCGTCCTTCACACCGGCAGTCGGGTCACTTTGGAACATGTTTTCATTCACAAGCACGGAAGAAGGGAGGTCACCTCTTTCATAAGAGCATGACTTTAGAGGAATTTAGGCAGAAGAAAAACACTCGGCAATGAAGGCCACAACTAGATAGTGATATTGAACAATAAGTAGCAATATGCAACAAAACACAGTTTGGGGCGGGATGGAGAAATATGGGAAAGATCAGACACACAGAGAGCAAATAGCCAAATCCATCTATCATTTTTACGTCTTATCATGAAAAGGGGGATGCTGGATAGCATCCAAGATATCTGATGTTGGAGGACAGGGTTCACCAGTCCATCACAAGGACAACACATAGACAAACAACTGCTCATGCGCATATACTGGTGAGGATGACAGCACGTGTTGTTAGCATGTGCGACGTATCTAAGAATGTGGTGTTGTGTTAAACCTGTCTACGGATGTATATAGAGTGACTTCGAGCAGCCAAGTGCAATAATATTTTAAAGGTGTTTTATATTATTTAGGATAACATCACTCGAACAGTGCTGTTCTGTCCTATGTCACAGTCCACCGACAATCACGGTCTAGGCTGGTGGAGGTGGTGTGACAATGTGATGAATGTTTACTTGGCACACTTTGGGCAACCTAAATACTAATTTGTAATGGTCTTAAAGCCACAGTCTGCGTGCATCTTCATAAATACAACTTAAATACAACAGAACACCTTTGGGTGTGGTAGGAAAGATTGGCAGCATGAATGTACAGCTGACAAATGAGCAAATGAATGTTATTCAATCTTGTCAACATGAAACATAATCTCGAAGGAATGTTTTTAAGATCTTGCAGAATCGATGCTACAAAATGTGCATAACTTTGTATTTATAGTATTTGCTCAAGTTCAAGATGTCAACTTAGATGCAAAAAGGCTGCAACTTGACTGAACTGACTCTTTGAAGGACTCCTAGGTTTTTAATGATTAAATAGTTCTGAGGGAAACTGGGTTTTATTGCACAGCAGATTCAGCAGAACAGATTTTGTCTGCACCGTAGAATCACCTGAATCTTGCCATCTATCGCTGGTTTGTCATGTCCTGACCTCCCTCTATCTGTCCCTCTGGAGGTGTTGACACTCACCATGTTCCTGGTATCTGGGAACAACCAATCCCACAACCCCCTCTTCATTATGAATACTTCCCACACACACACACCCCCCCACCCAGCCATGCCTGCCGAGGCCACAGGCCTCATGAGAACTGCGTATCTCTGCTGAGCACCCTATCAGATTGTTGACACGAACAGATACCTTCACAATGAAAATATTTTGCTTCTTCTAACACTGACATTGGCCTACATGGACCTACATCTCTAACCCCGTTGGGATAAACAGCTCCTGTGTGGTGTGTGTATGTGTGTGGGTGGGTGTGAAAGCTTGTGGTTGTGTGCATTTGCTGACAGGTGCATTAAATAATCAGCTTAGGCAGTCTTGATTTCACAGTAGTGTGTGTGTGTGTGTGTGTGTGTGTGTGCCATGTTTGGCCAAGAGGCTTACAGTAAGTTAAGGGTGTGAAATGGAGGTAGAAGATGCAATGCGGGGAATCGAAAACTATAGGTCACTTTCTCAACACTGTGAACGTTTGGCTTGATGTCAGGAGAACTGTCGAAGAGTGAAATAATAGAAGGGGAAAGGAAATCAAACCCAAACAAACTTAAGTGGTTGTTTGAAAGTAACTACTTTAAAAGTCAAAGCAGAACAAGATATGCAGCTTCAGTGACAGACATTACATGAACATCTAAACCCCTTGATGGTGATGATCATTCACACTGTTTGCCCATATATATATATATATATATATATATATATATTGATCTCAGATGTCAGGTATGGATATATGCTGCTGACAATAGGCCACAAACCAAAAGTTATAGTGTATTATCAGTTGTTAGTGGTTTTACTTTATATGAGTTGAAGTGTAAAGTCCATGGGGATGTACAGTAAGGATGTGGGTGTGTAATGGTAGTAGTGTAAATCTATTTAAAGAATGGCATTGTGCATCTGATTTGAGGATAGATCATTGATCAGATGTGGTGATGTTAGCGTTGTTGATGGTGGGATATGACAGTGTGTGACAGGAGAAATGTCAGGTAAGACTATACAGCTTTATGTTGATGGTTTGAACGCCACAGTCTTTGTGAGGATCGTTGCTGATCATGCATCCGCTTGCAGCAGTGAGAGGATGTTTGTTAGTAATGTTTTGCGGGAGATAACGCAGAAAAAGTAATGTTTTGCGGCAGATGGTATGTGTCAAAGTAACCATTCATTCCTGATGAATGCCAGGACATGAGGGAGCTGAATATTACATTGCACAGAGATGATGTTATCATGTTGATGTTATAATGTTATAACTTCATCTGTCAGAGGTTTTCAGGTTGTAGCTGATCTGTGTTCAGCCAATGTAACCCATAGAGGAATGAGGCAGAATATGATGGAAGAGATCTCCCTTATTGAACTTTTGCCCAAGCTTAATTTTCATAGTTGTGTGTGTGTGTGAGGGAGTGAAGTGATTGTTTGGTGCATGTACAGGATTGCATATATATCAGTGTGTTGTGTAGTATGGGCACTATAATGCAGCCATTATTATGTACTGTATGCCTTTATATGTTGTAAGTTTGTCTCTAATTAACAGTAAGTATCACTTTAAAATAGGCTGCGTTCAATCCAAAACAGATATGTCTGCATCAAGATATCTATCTACATACATATTTTGATACATATGTCTCTGAAACTTCTACTACAACCCTGAAGCAACACATAGGTGACAGGGATACTTGATCTTTTTAACTCAGCAGTTTTACTAGAGACCATTGTCTTTAATTTAAATGTAGTCCCAGTGTAAACTGGTCAAAATGGAATGTCACTTCATTTTGGATGAAAATAAAACCTACTCTTTTTGTATCTTTTTATATATCTTGCATTGTATTGTGTGATGGCAACGTTCCTGACTACAAACCTTAAAGCTGAAGTCACTTCCACTCCCCTACCCCCCACCCCCTCCTCCTCCCCGACATCCAACCCATTCCCCCTGGAGAAGCTACAATCGAACCAAATCAGCCATCTTTGAACCCCTGAGGACCCCAGTGGCCACATGCGTCTGTGGAGCTGCTTGATTATTTTTACCTGACACAGGAAAGAACCCACTCATAACAAACGCAGGGCGAGGTGGTGACAGATCTCATTAACCCTATTATGAATGAAAGGAGGGAAAGTGGTATGGGGGTGCAGAAGGGTGTGTGGCGAACGTGTGCCTAGATATCTCCCTGAGGTTCAGTCCTGATGTTTGTAGAACACACGTGCTCATGTACCAGCAAGTATGCATGCTTAATCTTTTACACTGTCCCACAGGAGGAATCACTCATCACACATTAAAAATTACAATAAAAACAAAACGATCTTTTCTCTCTTGGGTTTGCATTAACTTTCATGGTGTGCACTAATATATTTAAAACCTACAAAAACTCAAAATGCCATTGAAGAAGTGGGGACCAAAACCTTGCGGCCAACACATCAGTTCAGCCTAATACTTTACCAGCTACATCAACAGTAAGCGCAGCCAGACCAAGTCACTGACAGATGTTATATGAGGCCAATCATACCTGATTCCAGCAAACAGACTCTGAGCATATGGCCACAATATGTGATGACAGACGAGACAGGCCAATTCTGAGAATCTGTGCTCTTGTATCTGATGCCAACATATTTACAGATTGCTGCACTTCACAAGTTATGGCAGACAATACTGATGATCAGTGTAATTATCATCATATTAAACCCAGTGCAAGGTCCATGCTATTGCTACGCCAACATGGCCATAAGGATGATGCTAGCATGTAACGTATAACAGGCACAATGCTTGCTATGTTCAGCATCTTAATTACACTTTAGCATATTAACATTAACAAAGATAATGTATGGCTTGGGCTGGTTGGAATGTCTTGCAGATATGGTCATATGCCAATGTATTCATTGGCTGTACATCCCAATGTGCTGCTAGATGGAAAGTCAGAAAATCGAAGTTTTCAGAATTCATTCTAAAGGGAATGAATGTGTGAACCAAGTTTCATGTTAATCTATCCAACAGATTTCACTTGAAACCACAAAGGTCAACATCGTCTTAGCGCAAGACGAAAAGTGAGAAGGATACACTTTCTGTTATAAAGCGAGATGAGATATTTCAGTCAGATTAAACACTTGACAGGACGACGCAGTGCCACGGTGGTTAGAGCCATCACCCCACAGCAAGAAGATTCTGGGTTCAATTCCCAGGTTGGGGCCAGGGATTTCTGTGTGGAGTTAGTATGCTCTCCCTGTCTGCATGGGTTTCCTATACAGTCGAAAAAGATCCATTTGGGGATAAGTTAAGTGATCACACGCATTGCACATATCGCCTGCAGGTATATGTGATATTATATCTATTATGTTCACTTCCTTGCCTGGAATCAGGATTAGTTAATACCAACCTGAGGAAAACATATGCTTTGTTCTGGATGCCTAGGACAACCTTAGAATGTGTTAAATTAGCATTACCTATTGAATAAGGGCTTAACTAGAAAAACAGTGTGTATCAAGAAGGATGCTGATGGAAAAAAGAATAACATACAATAGTTAAAGAATCAAAATTGGCAGTTGGCCATTGCTCTAATGAGTGCCCATTGGGAAATGGACTTATTCCCTCTCCGAGACCTTAAACTAATTTCCTGAAGCCTACTGACTCCTTTGAAGAAAGGGGTGGGAGTGGGGGTGTACTGAGAGGCTGCATGTGCCACTGTGTCGCCTAGGTGACGGACATCCCGACAGGAAAAACAGGAAGTGAGGGTAAAGAGAGACTGATTGAACCCCTCTTCGTTCGCGTGCAGTAAGATAAGAACGGCACCGACTGTCACACCCCTTTCCCTTCTTTAATTTGTGTTACAAACGTTAATGGGATTGTGTAACAGGCAACAGGGCAACCATACAGCATGATTTGGGCATATAAATGACTCATACACGCATACTCTATGAAGATTAGCACATTTCAAATTTAAGGTTAGAACCTAAATCCAGCTATGCCTTCCTCCATCTTGTTTTTCCAAAACACCAGGGTCTCTCTGCCACCTCTACCCTCAATTTTAAACCAGTGTTACCTTCCAGTGATAAAGTAGGAACCTGCAGAAGGTCAGTGTCAATCCAATCTTTTCTCTGTGTTATCTCCTTTTCTTTCTCCCCACCAAGTCCTTGGGCTCACCACCAGACAAAACACCTGCTTGACAAGTTCTCTAATTCTTTGTTTATCTTCTGAACAGTGAACTGTGCGGTATAGTGCGCCAGATTAAGATTAATCATTTATTGTATTCAAAGTATTAACATTTATCCATTTAGTTATTGCTTAATGTCTTTGGTCTGTAACAAAATGAAACTGATCCACTTTCAGACCTTGCAACACTTGTGGACCTTTCTGAGATCACTGTAACCCAGGTTGACCCTTTGAAAGAGAAACAAAGCTTTTAGGCAGATAAATGTCAAATACTTTCTCTAAGAACCTTAGTCAGTGGTCTCCACCTCCTCTGAAGTTGAACTACAATGTGTGTATAAAGGACACAGTGTTTTGACATGTATAATATGTTGGTATTTCTTCCTGGAGGAGGTTGTACAAGATTCCTGAAATGTGACCATGAACACACTGGTGAAACATTTAAACTCAAACCTCAATATACAGTATACTTACCTTAAATATTTATACTGGTAGATTGTTTAGTTAAAGCTTAATTGATATAATATTTAACAAGAACTATGGGTCTAATGACTATGTGACTTGTTGCATTAACCTCTAAGGAATTATCAGGCAACCCTATCACTGGAGAGAGTCAGAGTGGTCTGGTCAGAGAGGTGGGGTAGGTGTGTGGTGAGGTTCATACCGTGTTTGGAGGAGATGGCATCCACAGGGTTCTGGTAGGAGCTCGGTGGCACAATAAGCAGGTGGTTGGAGATCCAACAGGAGAATAGCACAGGAGAAAAGGGAAACTGCACCAGAGAAGAGACCGGTCAGGAAACAAAGGAGTAGGGCACTCGAGGGAAAAACATAGACTACAAGTGAGGTGGCCTGAAGTGTGTTAGCACAATTTGTTGCACAACAACCTGGTGAAGAGTAGAGGAGAAGCCAGAGTATATGAGCTGTCAGTGATTGGGGAAATGGATGTCAGGTCTGTACTGGTAGCCAGTACTACAGACACATGCACACTGGAGAGAGGGGGAAGGAGGGAACCCAGAGTTCATTCATACAACTTCAGACATCTAACTTCTTTCTAATCTCTCTAACTAACTTCTAACTTCTTCAGAAACATCTGACTGAATATCTTAAGCTGCTACATGCTGCTAGTATGTTCACAACCATGGTGCAGTCAGTGTTTAGAGTTTCTGACACTAAGTGTGTGGTACACTAAACCAAAGGTAGAGTTCTAAATCTCACCGTTCAAAGAAGAGACATGATAATGAAATGATAATGATCATGATTTACCTTCCTTCAGCTTGTATTGATAGAGTTAGATGAGTAAGATGATAAATGGATCGTCACATTATTGCACATCTTTTTACAGTAGAAACGTTTGCTATGTTTAATTTCACATTGCTTTTACCGTACCACTGTGTGGCTGCGGAGACATTAACTAAACTGAAAAAAAAAAAAAAAAAAACAATCTGAAACAGAGGAACAAAAGAATGAAAAAGCACTGACTCAAAGTTAAATGCTTTGACTTGCGAGGTGTGAAGTTCATACTTAATCTTCACCTTCTCTTTCCACACCCCCGTCCACTCCCACACACACACACACACTCACCTGAGACCCTGCTGCACCTGAGAGAGGAGACGTCAGGGTGGTTGAGGGTCTGAGGGCTCGTCACAACACTGAGCTGCTCACACATGTCCAAGGACAAAGACCCCAACACCTGCGGGTGCAAAGGTCAGGGATGAGGATAGGGTAGAGGTGGGGTTGTATGGGTGGATTGCAAGGAGGCTGAGAAGAGTGCATGGATGTTACACAGACATGCATGGTAACTGAGCCAAGTGCTTGAAGGCATTTAAAAGGATGTGTGTGTGTTTGAAGCATAACTAGTGAGGGAAATGAACGAGAACGTGTTGAGCGGCAAGTGCGCCACACATATGTTTGTGTGTGTGTAGTTCTCTCCACACCGCTGCCTTTCCATACAGTCCAGGTGTTCGTCGGGGTCTATTGTCATCCGACTGGACTTATCGCCTCCTCTTCTCCCTGTCAGCTACCTGCCCTTTGATGTCTGGGAAGTCTTTCACCCTCTTTCCATGTGGGTCAACATTCCAGCACACACACACGCCGAGAAAGAGAGAAACACACCTGCATGTACACACACACATACATGAAGAAATGTGCGCTAAAATGTGCCTGCACACTGAAGAGAGATGGGATGAAAAGAGCAGAGTGGAAGGGAGGAATAACAAAAGAAGAAGAGGAACGTAAAGTACAAGTAAACACTTGTTCTGTATCAAAGACGCCTTCACTGAAAACGTCTGCGGCGGAGAAAACCAACGGACAAGCAAGCGTTCACACATTATCACATTCATATTATACTAATCTATGATGGCTTTTTTGATGTAACAAAAACATAAACGAGCAGAAAAGATTTACAGGAAAACCCAAAACTTGATTAAAAATCCTGTCAAGTGGTAGAAGAGACTATGAAGTATTTTCTATAAAGAAACTGTTTGACATTTTGGAAAAGTACTTACTTTATTTACTTAAACTTCAATAAGAAGCCAGCAGTCACTTAACTCAGTTAGCATAGCTCCACAAAGAATCAGGTGAAACAGTTAGCCTAGCCTTGTTATAAGTTACAAAAAGAAACACTCAGACCTCTTCTATATGTTGACAGTAGGTAAAAGAAACAATACTGCTGTAAAAGTAGGTAGTTACTCATTTCTACTTTCTATAAAACTAAAGCATAAATAAAAAATGTAAATTTATGTAATAACTGATGAAACAGGATATAAGATGCTAATATTATATCCTTGGTAACTATTTTTTGCTAGTTACGATAATGAAATATTCACTTGATTTGTTTAGGGAAGTCAGATTTGCTGTTATATGTTATATCATTATATGATCACAATGTTGAACCTGAATTGTGTCTCCTCACAAGTCCTCCCTCATCACACGGAGCAGTTGTGTCTGTGTTTGTTTTCTTAGCGCTCTTGATGCCTTGTGCTGACAGATGACAGACTGTCAAGGGTCTCTGATCACACAAACAGTTCCACCAGCACACTTTCACTCACTCTTACACATCCACTTTTATGGGCTCAGTTTGACCAACAGGAGATGAGGATTCTACTAAAAATGAACAAGAGGAAGGAAGGGTTAAATCTGGAAACGGTTTGTTGAGTAGAAATCTTTGTTTTTCTGTGTGTATGCACAAGAAAAAGTTGTAAAATGGCCTTTATTTGGTAAGAAACAGAATAAAAGAGGAGAATATGTGTGAGGGGGTGGTCCTCACGTTGAGTTTTTCTATTTGACCTTTGCACTTGATGGTGTAGTTTTACATTTCAGGTTAATTGGTGAAGAAATGATGCTTGTGTGTGTGTGTGTGTGCATGTATGTCAGGGTTCGGGTAGTGCCTGTGTATCTCTGTCTCCCTCTCTCAGCCAGGTGCATGGCAGTGTAACACTTTTATCCCAGGCAGATCCCTGAGAATGTGGAGAATTTCTCCCAGATGCTCTGGTCACAGTGCCCCAGCAACTCCTACTCACAAACACACACACACAAACTAACACACACACCAGTATACATGCACATGCACTCACACACGTACATGCACACACACACACACACACACACACAGAGAGAGAGAGAGAGACAACCCCCGACATCATTGACAGACACAGCCCAAAGAGCAGACACCTGGCTTTACATGCACACACAGACACACACCCTGGGGAACTTCAGGGAAAGTCAGGGATCAGCAGAAACACTCTAGAGAAACAGGAGAAGACAGAAGGGACCAGATGCAAGATAGTACTCAACAAGAAAGAAAAGGGTGGAGGGTGGAGGGTGGAGAGCAGGAGAAGGGAGGGGACGAAAAAAAAAAAAAAAAAAAAAAAAGATTGAACCAAAGGCAAGAGGCAACGAGTGAACAGTTAAAGTGATCTATGGTTAAACATGAGAAAATTCACATACAAACCACATCATTACACATGGATTTTATAATGATGTTAAGGCCTTTTTTGTTATCGTCAGTCAATGTCTTTGCCAAAATTATGTTGAGTTAAAAGATTTCACAAAACATGTTCAGCATCAAAGTTGGAAGCAACTACTGGGCAGGGAAGAGTTAATTGACTGTCCTGTCAGCGAGGGCGCGGCCTGCCTGTCAGTCAGGAGTTAACACCACCTGAGAGTCCTGTCAGCTTCACTTCCTCTGCTTCCTACTACCTGCCAATCAACCCACCACACCGCAAAACCACACGGGTGTGTATATAAGTGTGTGTGTGTACATCCAATAAGTGTGAGTGGTTGGTATGGATTTAAAACAAAGACAACAGCGGGATGCTTTACTTTTTGAGGAAGTGAAATGAATTGACAGTGAAATGTGTGAAACACTCATCAGATAATGTGGAAACAAAACACCGTGGCAACAGAAACCGGCTGCGTGCAGATCTTCCGTGGCATTTCTCCTTGTTGTATCGCTGACTGGCATGTGTGATAATGTCTTGTCTCAATTCACACGCTTCAAGAATGAAAATCATTTAGCCGGTGGGAAGAGAATCCACATGTTGCTCTGATCTTAACATACACACGCAGTTGAACACACACACACACACACACAGCTCATTATCTAAACACCGTAGGGCATGGATCTCCACTCCACTCCTCTCCTTTCTCTGTCTGTGTCTGCACCTCTGGGGCCAAGGCAAACACTAGGTGTGTGTAATACACTCATATCTCAACACACACACGCACACACACACACACACACACACACACACACACACACACACACACACACACACAGCTCTTCCCCCTGCCAATTCCCCAGATGTGCTGAAACTTAAAGGCAGGTAGTTTTGTTTATCTGTGTGTGTGTGTGTGTGTGTGTGCGTGCGTGTCTGTGTTGGGAGTGGTGCGAAAGACATCATATCCACTAAAGGATAACAAAACTCCTCTATCACACTAAACTCTCATTGTTCGCTCCAACAAGCATAAAATCTTCATATCATTATAATTCATGTGAGTCCAATTGATTATCTGTAAAAGAACAAACTACTTGTTTGCAGGTACTGCCTCAAAAGAACTGCGTCTGTCCCTTATTTTCTATGGTGACCACTTCAACAAGCAGATTCAGCTGGAGGAAGTGCAAGAGATTGAAAACAAAGGAACATGGGTTTTAAGACAAAAGAAAACGAGTTCAAAAAAATGGCGACTACAGCCTGTCTGCAGCCGTCCAGCTGTACGGTGTCTCTGTCAGTCGGCTGGTCTCTGTTTCACAGAAAATTCCTCTGTGGCTCTCTAATAGGTTGACAGCCCTTTCCCGATCTCACAATACTGACCTGCTATTGGTTCCTGGGGGGGCCACGGACCTCCCTGACAACCGGACACATACAGACCCAGCACTTTAAAATATGTGTGTGTGTGTGTGTGGATGTGAGAGACAGAGCCCGCGTACACCTGTCTGCTGCTGTGCTGGTCATGTTAAAAAAATGCGTGTGTGAAGGAACAGCCGCTCTGCATACATTTGTCATTTGTGTGGATGTGAAATTCTGAAGCAAAAATAAAGAAAAAGGAAAAGATGAAAGTACCAGCAGTGCTGTGTAGATGAGAATCTGTCCTGTTTTATGCTGTGGTCTCATCCTCTGGGAATAACTGTCGTTATAAAGCAGCACTTTGGAAGAGATCATGGATGTGAACTCCTTTTGAAACTAACAAGATGCTGTAATTGAAGATCTCTGTTGACCTTGGATACTCCTGGTTAGATTTTTAACACTTGCATATTTGAATTCAGACTGTGCAGCATACCCAGCGCTGCACTGTCAGTGTGTCCTGACATTGCACTGTGACACTGTGACAAAGAGCATGATAAAAACATTACTTGGTTGCTTTTATTCAGTTCCCACAAATAGAACAAAAGTTCATTACCTCTTAAACTCGTAATGCTCATGCTCAGCGCTGGTCCAAGCCTCATAGATGTTCATAATTTTTTCCAGCTTTGCCATGTGTTTGTGCCATATTATACCACACATTATATGCATATCATGCCAATTCATGACAACAGTAAACAACCAAACAATAGTTTATACCCCCCCTTCTGTACCACCACCTGTCAGAGGAAGATGACCTCCACCTTAACCACTGTTACCTTAGATAGATCAGCCGATCGATCGATAGATAGATATATAGACAGACATAGAGAGATAGATGGATGGATGGTTGGATGGATGGATGGATGGATAGATAGATAGATAGATAGATAGATAGATAGATAGATAGATAGATAGATAGATAGATAGATAGATAGATAGATAGACAGACAGACAGATAGATAGAGTCATGTTCAACTTTGTACTCCTCTCACACAGAACATTTAAAAAATAGGATATGAGCGGTCAGCGTTGCGGTGCAGGGGTTAGCGCTGTCAGCCCACAGCAAGAAGGTCCCGGGTTTGACTCCCCGGTTGGACAAAGGACCTTTCTGTGTGGAGTTTGCATGTTCTCTGCATGTTTCTGTGTCTCCGTTCCACCGGGAGCTAAAAACAATCATGCATTGGGGGATGGGTGAATTGAGCATGCTAGATTTGCCTGTAGGTGTGGATGTGAGTTATTGTGGTCTAATCTAATCTGATCTAATCTTTATAATTACTTGTTTTGTCTTAACCTGGAGCTTTTGAACATCTGTAGGTCAGATGATTCCTCAGTCTGAGGTTTAGAGTTTAAAATCTGCTCATAATGACTTTAAACTTCCAGTAAAACGGCACCGTCATTCATTAACGGTTCCTTTTGACCACTTTGTGTATAGTAGAATCGCCTGGAAGCCGAGAAGACCAAAAGGCCAATTTTATGTCTGCTCATAAGGATAAAGCATTTCCAGTACATTAATCCAGTAGTGACAGGGAAATGTCCAGTGCATATGGGGTTAGAAATAAAACAATAGATTCTTCTGAGTCATCCTGAGTGTATGAGCAGCACTAATTAACACAAACAGGAACTGGGTAGATGGATTGAAAGAGATGGAAGGGTGAAATTAAAGAAGGGAACACAGGGAACCTCCTCTTTGGCTCCACAGTGAGTGCTTTACAATCTCTCCATCATTGTCATGTCATCACTCAATTAAAAGGTTAGGCCATGTTTATTCTTTCTATTAGCAAGATTTGGAAAACATCAACAAGCACTTATTACCAAGACTCACCGCCTCCGGGCAAAGGCACGGCTAATTGTAGTTTTGTGTGTGTGCGTTTGCGTGTGAGAGAAAAGAGGATTCTCTGGAGACAATATCAACTTTGTTTTTCTACTTTTTGCGTCACAAAGAATGTCACATTTGATAATTCCTTTAACAGAAAAATAAAAAAAAAAGTGAGGTCGTCAAGATCAAAGGCATAATGATAACACACTGTAAAAGATGAAACAAATGGAAATATGTTCACTCTTTTCAGTTGTGTATCTCATTCATGTTTGGAGAATATATCAGTCATTAACAATAGTTTCACACTCTGAGTAATATTCTCATCCACTTTCTTGTAGAGAAATGAGATAAACCCTGCCCCATTCATAACTAGTAATAGCTAAAAGAAAAGTGAGTTTTTAGAAATGATTCAAGAACAGATTCCAGATACATTGTTTTAATTTACTGACAGGTTTGGTTCATGTTCACAAAGGCAACACTCTAATGGCCCACAAATAGTAAACTAAAGACATGTGGTATAAATGCTGCTAGTTTATTGGTGAATATAGTCAGCAGGTAAGAAGAGTAAGAAGAAAGAAATGCCTCCTATATGTGCTACTGGGATATTGGGATATCCTACTTTCAATAGCCGTGTTTCCAGCAAGAAAGTTCCTGAAAACGTTTAGGGGCCAGGAACTTTCCAGGAACGTCCTCTCACTCGGCCATTGTAGCGTCGTCTCCACCAAGGATAAGACCCCGATCACTGACGGGACGACTTTACCGTTCGTCTTCTCTGTGATCATAAACTACACGCTGCAGACGTGTGTGTATATGCATGTGCGCTCGAGAGACAACAGAACTGTCCGTTTGTTTTTAACATTGTGTTTCGTGTTGGAAAAAATAAATTAAATGACTTGTAGCGGCCAGTGTTGATTCTGATCATCTTGAGTTGAAGCAAATGTTGGTAATTTCAATAAACTACAAGTTAAAATAGGCATGGGAAAAAAAGTATCGAACCAAACCGAACTGTAAATTTTGTGTATTGTTGCACCCCTACTACTAATACAGTGTTCAGCAGAGGATGCTATGCCAGCAGTTCAGCTGAAAAAGACACACACGTATACACACACACACAAAGGCTGCTTCAGGTATATTATAAAAGCAGCTTCTCCGTGCAGATATCATATTCATGTCTTTGAATGAATGAATACGTTATGTGTCATTTCAGAAAAAAAAAAAAAAAATGTGAAAGATGTTTGCACGTCCTGTTTTGGTGACTGGAGACAATGTCCCATTCGAGCGTCGGTTTGGTTGAGTTGAGTTCAGGAATTGGACCATCAGGTAAACATGTCCTGAGTGACTCCAGTAAGCTTTTCCCTTAACAACGCAAGTTGCATCACCCCTTGTCTTGTCAGCCTTGAGTTGGAGACCCTGCGTGATTTTAAAAGTCAAGTGAAATTACGTTTAATATTTTTGAATATATTCTAAAATGCAGAGGCAGCAAGTGAAGAGAAGCTAAAACAGGGTAGATACTCATGTCTTTGTGGTTGAAGCAGCAACCAGGAAACAAATGAACTTATCTCGGCACAACAAATGGAAACGCTTAACTCTTTGCTGTTTTTGTTTAAAACTTCCCAAGATAATGAAAGTTACCAAACCATCACAGTAGAAGTGGCTGATACAGGCAAAAAGTGGTACAGTGTCTCACAGCACGGACTGGATGGCTGGGTCATGTTGGCCGGTCTGCACTCTCAGCTCAAGTGTCCCACTGACAACAAATGAAAATACACTCACTGTTTAAAATACATTTTGTGTGACACTGCCGTCAGTGGGAGAGAAGCTGTGCAATAAATCCGGATTTCATAACTGAGCTATGAACGAAACGACAACTTTTGTGTGATGTTTTTCGCAAACCATGAGATGAAGTGAGGCATTGAAAGGTATGTACAGTCGTGATGTACATGCACATGGTGGGAGTGGTTGCTCTTTGGCCGAGCTCAACTGACAATAGCAACAAAAAAAAAAATACATAGAAGAAAAAGCACAAAGCGATGAACCGGATCGCCAGTGACCTGCTTGGTGTCTTGTGAAGTGACTCATATCAATGTCATAATTGTGCTGCATTATGTGGATTCTTAGATAAGCCTTCGTTTTTCTGGTTGACAGATTATCTTAGTCACCATTCGACGAAACATTTAATGTTTCACTTTCTTGCCAAGAATTAGATAACAGGACTGATTTCACTTGATTGATTTATGTTTGTTTGTTTGATTGAACAGTCTCTGCTCCGAGCTCAGAAATGTCCTGAATAAAACTACAACTTCTTATCTTTGGTTTTCACATGCGTTAATAAACTAGACATAATGTGTTATTGCAGAAGCTTTGGAGGTGGTAAATGTATTAGCCTTAGCCTGCCTAACTGTTTCTAGGCTGTGTGCTAAACTAAGCTAGCTTATTTTCAGTACGATAGTGATGAAGTGTTTTTCCATTTATGGCTAGCTACAGTGTGGACAGCTATTGGGTTTCTCCTCTTGGCCAAAGCGGACTTAAGTTCACAAATGTAACATCAGAGGCAGTGTGTGGGTGTAGGTATGTGTGCGCTGTATATGTGTGTATCAGTGTTACTACATTGATAAACAGGTAAATTTGGAAGCAGAAGATAAAACACTTCATTCCGTCTCTGAGTCTCTGAGTCACTGATCCACATTTCTGTCTTCTTCTCTGTTGTCTGCTTAATCATCCTGTAGGGTCCAGATAGGCATCTCCCTCCCGAATCTCAGACAGGACACACACACACACACACACACACACACTACCATCATCATATACTGCAGAGCAAGTGAGTGTGTACTTGTGTCTGAGACTTGAGCACCACAGTGTGTGGGTGCATATGAAGTTATGTGATTGAATCTCAGTGAGTCAGATAAGGTTGGTGCTATGATGATGCTGTTTGTGTGAAAGTGCAAGAACGTGTGGTGGCATTTGTGTGTGTGTGTGTGTGTGTGAGTACATAGAACGAATACGTGTTCCAGCAAAGCAGGAAGCTAACTGCTCTGCAGCACAATGCTGGTGATAAGGGCGGGTGCATGTGTATGTGCGCTTGTGTGTTTCCAGGGAGGTGGGACGAGGTTCAGTGGTAGGACACGCTCGTCCATGCTGGTATTCGTGAGAGGCTCCCGAATACCAGGGCGGGATGTGGCAGAGGGAGGTGGTGGGAAGTTCTGGCAGGCATATGCCCAAATCCTAGCAATTTATCTCTCTGGGCACAAAGAAGAATGCTGATACTGAAACAGCGCCACTAAATTATTAGGACTTATTCGTACCTTACATACGATACTTTCAATTTCCTGTTTCCTTCTATGATGAGACAAATACATTTCAATAAGCACAATCAGTGCAGAGTCTTGGGAATTTTGATCAACACAAAGATCTAAACCACAAAAGCAAAATAAATATCTAATATATATGACTTTAAGTTTAACCTTTTAAGTTAGAAACTTTTATTTTATCCTAATACCCAATTTATTATAGATATTTCTGTTTGACTGAGCCACTCCCTGTCATATTGAAGTGATTGTGGTTTGTGGAAATGAAAGTAGTTTAACTCTAGGTCATTATTAGCTGACACACCACATACATCCAACAAAATGTATTTAATGTCATCTCAGTAAAGGCTTCCTTGATATTAGAATTATTGTGATATAAACGAAAATGGGTTGTTGTTGAAGAGTTTAGTGTGAATAATCAATACATTAAGAGAGCCGGTTCAGAGATTCACAGATGTGAAGGTATCAGTGGTTACACCTGCAACACAGACAGAATATGTTGCGTCACAAGACGGTAAAAGATGTGGTGGGGAAAATAAAGCTTCCTCTGTTCCTCTGATTTATTTCTTCAGTGCTGAATACTCGAATGTTGAGATACCAACATACACACCACAAGGCAGTATTTGTGTGTTTGTGTGTGTGCGTGTGTGTGTGTGTGTGTGTGTGTGTGTGTGTCACTGCAGCAGGTGTCAGTAGTGACAGGGTGGAAAGTCTGAGCACTGAGACTTTGGCTTAGAGCTGAGGTGTGGAGTGACACTCGGTACTAACTAACACTCTCTACCTAATTGCTGTTGCTTGCAGCTGTTCCACACACACACACACACACACACACACACACACACACACACACAGCACTGTATTCAAATGGTACAAACTCACATATAGCTCACATATGTGTGAGAGCTGAACACCCTCTGGTTTTTCTGTATTAATATGTTTATTATATATATGTTCATATCTATCTATCTTTCTATCTATCTATCTATCTATCTATCTATCTATCTATCTATCTATCTATCTATCTATCTATCTATCTATCTATCTATCTATCTATCTATCTATCTATCTATCTATCTATCTATCTATCTATCTATCTGTCTGTCTGTCTATCTATCTATCTATCTGTCTGTCTGTCTGTCTGTCTGTCTGTCTATCCATCCTTCTATCTATCCGTCTATCACTCCATCCGTCTATCAGTCCATCCAAATCATCTTCCTCTGACAGGTGGTGGTACAGAAGGGGGGGTATAAACTATTGTTTGGTTGTTTACTGTTGTCATGAATTGGCATGATATGCATATAATGTGTGGTATAATATGGCACAAACACATGGCAAAGCTGGAAAAAATTATGAACATCTATGAGGCTTGGACCAGCGCTGAGCATGAGCATTACGAGTTTAAGAGGTAATGAACTTTTGTTCTATTTGTGGGAACTGAATAAAAGCAACCAAGTAATGTTTTTATCATGCTCTTTGTCACAGTGTCACAGTGCAATGTCAGGACACACTGACAGTGCAGCGCTGGGTATGCTGCACAGTCTGAATTCAAATATGCAAGTGTTAAAAATCTAACCAGGAGTATCCAAGGTCAACAGAGATCTTCAATTACAACATCTTGTTAGTTTCAAAAGGAGTTCACATCCATGATCTCTTCCAAAGTGCTGCTTTATAACGACAGTTAGGATGAGACCACATCTATCTATAGATCAGGGTAATTCAGTATATTTATATTGGTTGTAATCACAGCTAATGTATTGTGTATAGTATAGACTATAGTGATACTGTATGCTCTTGTATTTTGGATGATGACGTAGAAGCTCCATAGCTAATGGTGTCTGACTGAACTAAACCCTGGGACTTTTATGCTGCCAGTGTGGTTCAGTTTGGTGTGATGGTTTTGTTTTATTCAGTTCTAGCATTTGTGAAAAATGTCTTTACTGTATGTGCTTGTATTTTAAGTAAATTGTCCATGCAGCGATGCACGAGTCTCAAAACTGTTTGAGCTGAACGTGCAACAAAACGATCAGTAGTAGTCTGTCACCAAACTGCAACATCCCCACTCTCCTCTGCACTCAAGCACTTTGTGAACACACACCAGCAGCTACCAAAGTTCTGCGCACCTGATTTTGGTTAAAGAAAAAACACAACCCAGTTACACGCATCGCACTCATTTACACACACACACACACACACACACACACGCACAGACACGTACAGACAGGAAAAGTATGATGAGGTGGCTGACAGGAGCAAACAAAAGCTGTGCCCCTAAAAAAACACACAAACACAATGAGCATTGAGAGAGCTGAACACACACACTCACACACATTAAGTGGCCGCAGTGTAACGTCAGCTTATCTGCAAAAGTGTAAATCTGTGCAATGGGCATTTCAAGCCATAGCATATCCTTCCTTGTTCCACCTTCGCAAGCAAGTCATGGAGTGTGTGTGTGTGTGTGTGTGTGTGTGTGTGTGTATGTAGAGTAAGTTAAGTTTTATTGTTTTTTAAACAAGTATGAAAACAAACACTCAAAAGCTTCCTGACGTGTGTTTATGTGTATGCTTGTGATAGACCATTATGAATGCACACATATAAAGTCCAAGTGTGTGTGTGTGTGTGTGTGTGTGTGTGTGTGCGCGCGCAAGGGAGTAGATTATTCATTATTTGGAAAATAACTATGAAAACAAACTTAACTGCTGAAGTGTCTGTGTGTGTGTGTGTGTGTGTGTGCATGCGCGCGCATGTTTGTTGAATCATTTAAATGCCACCTGTTACTGACACACATTCACACACAAGAGCGCGATCCAAAACAGTGGGGGTTCTTTTATATTTGAGCAAAATTATTGATACAGTGAATGTCTGATATCCATCTGCCGGCGTGTGGCACCACGCGGCTCAACAGAGGGATGAACTGGGGCAAAAGGTAAATATTTGGTCTAGTTAAAATGCTGGTGTTAAGAAAAGTGAAGCTGTTTGTTTGAACCCTCTCTTCTCTTCCAGTGTGTAAACTTGGCCACCAGATAAAGCCTCGGCCCTGCTCGCCTCCGAGAGATGAAGAGAAAGAGAGTGAGGGAAGGATAACAAAACAAACACATAACAAATGAAGGAGTGTCTTTCCAGCAGTTCCTATCTCTATCAGAAACATTTACTGTTCCGTGGCACAACAAATAATGAGGTGACAAGTGAGCAAAACATAAATAGCGCTGCTGTAGCGTGGACCCACACAGGAGACAAAGAGAAGGAAACAAAAAGGCAAAACACAACGATAAAAAAAGATCAGCTTAAGAGAATATGTCAGTCCCACGAGCCCACAGCTCCAGTCCCACGTATAAGTCCACGTCTGAAGCATTTTGTGAAAATATGTTTTGGCCTGGAAAAGGTGATAAAATGAGGCGGTACTGGAAAAAAAATATTAGGGGATAGATGAGGACAGAAACATGCAGACACGGGGAGAAAGAGAGGCAAAGAGACGGAGATGTAAAGATAAGAGAGCGGGCCAGAAAATGGAGAGGTTCTGCCGGGCCAAAGATGGAGAGATAGCTCAGCCAATGAGATCCAGAGTGTGAAAGAAAGAGGCTTTCTGTGGAGTTCAGAGAGGTTGTCAATCCAGACGAATCCACGGTCCAACCCGATATTTATTCAACAAATAGAATAAAACGAAGGAGAGGACGAATGGACAGATGATAGGATAGAGTAGTTTTGTGAATTTATATTCATGTGCCACATGTTCACGATATGAATAAACTTATCTCTTTACGAACATACAAGAAAAAACATAGTCAACATGGCCGAGGGGTACAGAACCGCAGGTTTTTACCAAAAAAAACGTACAAGAAGTTAGATTTTGATTCAGGCGTCTGCGGGTAGCAAGTTTTGATGATCGTTGGTGTCGGATATGCGTTTCTGAAACTGCTGATCTGTAGTTCACAGAGTGGTGAAAAAAAAACGAACCTACAAAAACACGCGAATGCACAAATGCGATCACCGAAAACCAGGAAAAAGTAGCCCGATGTGATGAATCTGGATTTCTGCAGACTCACAGGTGATCAGGCAAGAACTTGACATCGACAGAGCGAATCCATCAACCTGCCTAGTGTTAATACTCCAGGCCACTGCCGCCACCGCCGCCGGTGTAATAATTTTCACGGCTCACTACCAATCAACCACAGCTTACTACCAACGTCACAGCCTATGTGATTCCGGTTGCTGACCACGTGCAGCTCCGCATGTGTGCTGCACATGGTGAGTAACAATACTCAACGATCATGTCAGCAATCATGTCAACATGGAGCACAATCTCAAAGGAATCTTTCCTACATCTTCCGGAATCAGTGCCGACAAAGAACGAAGGCTGTTTTGAAAGTAAGTGACCCTGGTACAGTGTTCTTGATAAAAACAATAAAAAGAAAATATGAATAAACAAGTGGACGATTTTGCTCCACTGTAGAGTCAGGTTTGTTTACATTGAAGAATGTTTTCTACTTAGGTGGCTATCGTTTGTATGATATCTACAAGACAATGTATGAGGACAAGAGAGACAGTCTGGTCGTTCTAGTGCTGTTAATAACAATAATAATAATAAGAGCTTCTGGTAACTGGTCAGAAATGTAAACACAAATACACAACAAATGACTAAATGCGAGCTCCATAATGAGTGTGCAAATTCTTTCTGCTTTGTCAAGTAGAAAAAGGAAATTTGATATGATGATGACGATTATAAGTGGTAGTATAACAAAAGAAAAGTTCTACTGGCAACACCAAGACCTCTTTACTGCAACTGTAAACTTAACTGAAAAAGTTATGTGATATTATAATTTAATGTAATTTTATCTGCAAATTAAAACCACAGTTTGAGTCATTTTTTTTTGCCCAAGATGTCCACAATTAAACAAGCTAATTAATGCAACACTATGTCAGTCATGACCATAAATCTCCGGGAACACACAAAAATCTATTCAGTCTATTAACTCGGGAGTAAGTAAATGAAAGATGACCAACTTATTTAAACTAGCAGCCTTTGCTCTCAGGCTTTATTGGAGGTTCTTTGATGCTGATGTATTTTGATTGGGAATTAGTTTTCCTCCCCCCTCAGCTAAACAAGAGCCAGCTGTACAAGCCTGTGATTACATCTCATCTTCCCACTGTTTGCCCCAAATTCCCCCCACACCAGACTTGTCGTCCCCTTTATCAGAGAATACGAGCACACTTGCATCTAAGTGATCTAGGAAAAAAAAAAAAAAAAGGCTTGCTTTCCAGATAGGCATAGGTGTGTGTAATATCTGTGGCATTGGTGTACTAGTGCCAAAAAACATATTTAGACATGAAAAGGTGAGTGGAGAGGGCAGTTCTGTCAAAGCATGGGTGTGTGCTGAAACAGAAGGAGCAGAGATTCAAGCTGACGTTAGAGCAGCACTCTGTATATATACACACAGACCATGCAAAACATGAAAAAGAAAGCCTCAGCTTTCACTCTGAGCGAGCCTTTTACACATTCTCCGGATTGTTGGGTTGCTCTTATGAAAGGCCCTCGCGTGGCGGGGCAGCACGCTGATTCAGCTGCAGGTTATTGTCCCTCAAAGACGCTTTCTTACAGTGAAAATATTATGATACATCTGCACATATTTAGCTCTCAGCCATACTCTCTCTCTCTCTCTCTCTCTCTCTCACACACACACACAGTCCCACATCAGAAACACACCTCATGTATCTTAAAAGTCAAAGACGGGGGTCTTTGGAGGGCTGTCAGACATGCTAAAATGTTAGTAGGCGCTCAAAGCAATAAAAGTGCTATCTAAATGTCATCAACATCCCATCAACCCCTAAAGGAAGCCTATTGATCAATATGACGGCTAATCTGAAACGGACTAACCCATGGTGATTTCCTTCCTTCCTTAACTCAGACTTTTCTCTTCTCTTTTGTCATCTCCAAATAAAACGACAAATGTTTCTCACTAAATGTCCAGTACCACTCGGTTGAAATAAGAAAGAGCTCAGTGGGCCTGAAATTCTTTGAAGTGAGCTGGATATGAGACGCACACAGACACATCCTTGAATTGTTGGACGCTGTTGACTTATATTGTCTCTTTAACCTCCAGACCTGACATGACAGCATGCCACCATTGACCTTAACCCGTTTCTTTTACCTTATTTTAACCTAAATTCAGCTGCAGTGCATAAAAATAACCCCCTGATTGATGTGGTCTCATCAAAATTCACTAAACTTGACCATTTTTCTGGTCTCTGAGGATACTTAGACCTCATGGAAGAAAAAGAAAAATCTTGCTTAAATCTTTTGTAAACCACAAACACATATAAACAAAGCCCTTTGGGAACAGTTAGAACTCTGTGAACAGGAAGAGGAGAAACTTTACAACATCCAAGCAGCTTCATAATATAATGATACACTTCATTGCATCTACTGAAACTGTATGTGGTGCGAGACCTCAGGATAACCCTGCATGACCCTCTGGGCCTTTGGACATAGGCACCATCAAAACAAGGTCTCACTGGTCGCCTCTATCTCCCTCTCTTCTCTTGTTATTTGTTCAGTATGTAGTACAAATTTCCTCATGTTGCAGGCATATAGGGATCAGTGAGGCGAACTGTGCCCAACCTTGACTTACCTTATGGAGCTCGTTACGATGCCGCAGAGTTCAGGCCTGACAGATCCAATAACCCCTCCACCGTCATTCAGGGGAGAAATTGCTCCGAGCGATCTGCGCCGAAAAACACCCCGCACCTCACCCCGCGTTTAAAGTTATGATCCTTATCGTAATTAATTCAATAAAGCGGTAATGTGCTGCAAACCCGGCACCCCCCTGCCTTGTCCAGCGTGCAGAGGGATATAGGCTTTCAGGTCCGGGCTCTCTCACTGACTTCAGTGTCAAAGGTAATAGGGAGCAGACAGGAGTTAGACAGCGATAGGTATGTCTGTACCGGTGTGAGTAAAGAGGTCTAATCAAATTTGTTTTAGACTTTAAGAAGATACTTTCAGGGGTTTGTGTTAATAACCTAATAATAATAAGAAATGGAAAGCCGATCCAAGGTCAACAGTGGAAGGAGGCCGTTCTTAATTTGGAAAACTGGGCTCCAAATAATTGGCTACCATCCTGTGGATGCACATGCTGGGTTGCAAGTTTGCCACAACACCACATAGCTGATGGGATATGAAGGAAATTACTACAGTAACCATTGAAAAAATGTTAAGATTGACATAGAAATAATACAGATACACAAACAAAATGTTGATTCACTGCTGGAAAGGGATTGACGAAGGAAGCAACGAATCAGAGAAGTTTGTTATGCAGGTTTTAGTTTGGTTATGTCAAGTCTTTAACCTAAGCTGCTGTTAAGTCTGACAACCTTATTGTCTTATTCACTTCCAGTGCTGAGACACATTACCTGGAATAATATCAATATTTTTAGTGAAAACACAGAGCATGTCTTCACAACATTTTAGTGTAATTGGAAACGTGACCTGGCTTTAGATGAAAAATAATAGTCAGTCCTGTGTATTGTTTTACTCAAGCCTTAATTATTTCAACAGACTTCTGGAGATGTGTAACACTGATTAGCTGAAAGTTGTTTCACACTGCAAGTCAGCACACGTGTGTGTGGTTGACATGTGTGTGAAGTAGTGATGTATGAGATGTGTTGACTGCTTCAGTGAGCCTCAAATGATAGTTACATTCTACTGAGCCATTTGCGTAACCGTGTAAATGTAGTGTTCATTAGTTTCTCTTTTTCTTATTTTGTGTGTTGGATTGCGTCAGGTCAAATCTGTTGAACTTTGACCCGGACTACACTGAGCTTTGTGATAGAGTGGCTGAGGGCTACTTCAAGTCAAAACAGAATAGACATTAATTCATTGTGATTTTATTGTTTCCACATTCAGACCGACTATAAGAAATCGTTAGCATTCCGAGATAATGCAAATGAACACTTTGTCCACAAAGTTGATGTTGGGGCAGAAACAATACTTTAAAGGATTTCTGTGGATGTTACTTTGACATCACCTACCTAAACATTGTTGGTGATCAAGTTCAACCTTTCATGGAAACACTATTCCCTAATGGCAATGGCCTCTTTTAGCAGGATAATGCTCCTGCCAGTGCAAAAATAGTTCAGGATGGTTTGAGGAACACAGCAACGAGTTCAAGGTGTTGTTCCAAATTCCCCAGATTTCAATGATCTCTCTCCAACTGAGCAACTGTGGGATGTGCTGGACGAATAAGTCCAATCCACGCAGCCCCCACCTCACAACTTACAAACTTGAGGCATCCGCTGCTAACGTCTTGGTGCCAGACACCACAACACACCCTTTGAGGTCTAGTGAAGTCCACTGTGCCTGGCAATTTGAAATCATACAGGTGGTTTTAATGTTATAGTTGATCAGTGTAGGTTTCATTTATTGACTGAAGATCATGGCATAAAAAAAAAACAAAACAAACCAAAAAACAATCAGCTGGTCAGACAATCTGATACAATCTATCACAAAACTTTGTTTACCCAGACAGTTCTATGTGATGCATGAAGAGCCTGTCTACACAGGCGCCATCATATCTTTCATTTCACTTGTGCTTGGACTTTTGCTATATCAAGACCAATGGCTGATGAAGTAAATGTAAGGTATTTTTCCGACATTTTTTGCTACACATAAAAAACAAGGGCGAAGTCGAGATCCACTACTTTTAGGCAAAGAGCACTTATCACCTATTAGAATTTCTGAATTTCGAAGAATGATGCAGACACATTTACCTAAAATTTGAATATGAAGAAATTCTCCATAAATACAGGCAGTGTCTATGAAAGTGTAAACTAAAATGTATTCAAATTACAGATGGCTACACGGAAGTGATGGTGATGCCAATGAAAATACCGGGCGACAGGGGGATGAAGTGATGGACTGTTAGTGGGTGGGTGGGTTGTGGTAGTGTCGGGCTCGTCATCCTCTCATTCAGCTCAAGATATTTGACCAAGGTTTGCACCCGCCCGCTACTCCACACTTCTCTCCGTCTCCCCTCAACGAGTCCCCCCTCAGATTGATTAAATTGGATCAAGATGACACCAATAATTGGCTCAAGCTGGGGCCAGTGCGCAGACCCAATGATCCATATCTAACTCCTTTTGTTGCGATGGTGTCCCTTTTCCCGCGCCGCGCTCCATTTGGAACGGTTTACCTTGGCTCTGTCACAAATGTTTTAGCCCAATTCCCCGCTGAACACAACAGCTCGCTGACATCATGAGAGCGACGAAAAGGTTACATTTTTCGCAGATGTCTGGGAAATTATCGGTACGCTGGTCACCCCATTCATCCCTTTTGTTCAATATTCCCAGGGGAGATGTGCAGAGAGCGGATGAAGTGCTTTGGTGTGAAATGTTCCTATTTGATATCAATATCAATTATCTTTTGGGGGGAAAATATATTGAGGACTCCAGGAGATTATTTATTCGAGTATGAAGAAACAGTGATAGAAATCTCTTCTTGATCAATGTACAGATGAAAAAGGAAACAGTGAATTGGACACCTCACAGAGAGTATAATTCTGGCAAAAGTAAAAAGAACACAAATTAATGTTATCTGCATGCTGGTGAAATCCAGGGAAATTTACTCCTGGTGCAGAAAATAGATGATAGATGATAGAGCGGTGCTCCTTCACAAAGTTGATTTATTTTTTATGGAGATGGCAAACCAAAATGTTTGAAGCTCTAATGAATTTAAAGTAAATTGTTACAAAGTGCAGCAACATGAGCACAGAAAGGCTTAATCAGAAACAATATACACCTCACAGCTCCAGCTAGTGACCTGCCATTGCCTGCTAAATAGGTCTGACATGTTTGTTATGCTTAGAAATTCCTGACTACTGGAATCTAAATTCACTTTTCAGGTTGCTGATTTTCCTGGCGACTGCGTCGTCTTGGCCTCGTTCCCCTACAACCCCTAAAAGGCACATAAACATGTCAAGAACTCTTTGAAATTATTTGATATTTGGAGCCACAAATCTCCAATAATCAACTGTTTTTTACAGAGATGGGGCACAATATGACAGGTAGGGCACTTGGAACAGTAAATTCAGATAAATAGTACAGACTCCCAGTGCACTGTCTATGTCCCATTGACCACCCTCAGCTGATGCATTCAATTAGGCTCTCTGACACTTTATCTTATGCTCTAACTCAGCCCTGTAGGCTTTGGTGATTCTGTTGCACTGGAGCTGTGGACAAAAACTCAGCCTGTCACATCTGATTGAAGCAAAGCCTCAAGGATCCCATTGCTTCGTCACCAAGGTTACTAATCAGATTTCCATCCAGTGCAGCCACATGCAGGATTTCCTGATCAAACGCTGTGACTTGGCCCCACCGGCTGGCCTGGGCCCATTATCTAACATGTTTTCTATGCAGCGGGGTCAAGCGCAATGTAAAGCTCAGGGAGAAACACTATACCTGTCTTTTGGAGCAGGCTGGAGGTAGGAGCCACCAACAGGTTAAAAGGAAAGGAACTGATCTCAGGAGGGTCAAAGTCAGGACTTAGTTCACATCAGGGGACAAATTCAAATACCATTGGAAAATATTATTAATGTTGAAGATTCTGAAACACTAGAAGATCACCTATCTATCTCTCTGATTTATTAGACTGTGTGTGCATCTTGCTGATATTCATTCCAGTAACTCAGCATGAATATCATATATGATTTATGTGATTAAAAAAAAAAAAAAAACGAAAAACAAATATGACCCACTAACAGATAACTTATAGTAGTTATAGTAGTCTAAGTATAAAACAATCAAGAAGGCAACAGTAAGGCTTTGAGTCACTGTGGAGCCAATCACATGGTTCGCTGTTTGTTGACACAGAGCTGACCTCTGAACTCAGCCTGTGCCTGCCAAGAGCTGCAGTATTAGTCATGGTAGGTTGTTCTGTGTGTATGTAAGTGAATATAAGCTATGAGTGTGTGTGTGTGTGTGTGTGAGAGAGAGAGAGAGAGAGAGAGAGAGAGAGAGAGGGAGAGCGCGGGTTGTTTAGCGGTAGCGGAGCCTCCTTCAACAGCAGCCAACACCAATACCTGTCTAATTTTCCAGATCATACAAATCAGTGGAGAGGTTAAAACACAGGACTCAATTATCAATAGATTTAAAGTCTGACAGATATCTTACAAGGGATAATTATCTATAGCTGGAATAATTATTTGCTTTTTTGCTGTATGAGTAAGATAAGAATCTATCTGCTCGCTAAATATGAATGTAGCAACAGAGGCAGGCTACTTTAGCTTGAAGACGTGCAAAAGTGGAAGGGAAAAGGGGAAAGAAGTTAACTTGGATCTGGAACTGTTTAGTCAGTAGACTTACTGAAAAATTATGAATAATTCCTTAATAAGATATTGCTGATTTTCCCATTATGGGACTATTAAAGGATTGTCTTACCTTGCTGTCAACATCAAAGCAACTTATATATAGTCTCTTTAACATAAAAATGGAGCATCAAGCTGGTTAGCTTAACTTTAGTTTAGACAGACAAACATTTACACCACTGTCCATACAGTGAATGTTGAAAATATTCCAGCTTGAGTGAACATTTTTTTTAATTGACCCTCACAAACGCCCATCAACACTGAGATTGTCCTCATGACGATGAGAAAATGTGCTAAATGATCTATCACGTTTCAAAAAGCTAAGATTTTATATCTTGCTAGTTTAAAATGTACACGCACAAATTATATTGACACGTCGTGTTCTGGACTTCCTGGTGGTTGCTTAGTAACTGCAAAATCACTACAAGATCTTTAGAGGTGTTTTTTCTTTTCATGTGGTTGTAGTCTCTTTGCTAAGCTACTAAGCTAAGCTAATTAGTCACTGGCTCATGCTCATGTTTACTGAACATACACAAATATGATATCAAAAGAAAATAAATGTGCTCCCAAAGATGTTGAGGTACTCCTTTAAGTATATTTGTTGATATTAGTGGGGGATTTTTTTTTTTTTTTTTTGTTTGTGAGCTGGAAAGTGAACATACAACGTTTGATTTGTTTTCCACCAAAGCAGATGGATTGCAGAGGTGAAAAGGTAAAGGTGGAGGTGAGGCACAGCTCCACTCCCGCCAGATGTTGCAATACTTGCTGTAAACTGCAAACTGGGAAGAGAACCAGAGAGCCAGGAAGAGGACACCTATTTTACCAGTGACAGATGTCATGGTGCACCTAAACACTTCCGTTGTTTTGAGAGCTCGCTCCACATGGGCTCACTAGTTTGTATAGTGGCCTTTTGCTGTGTCCCTGGCTGCTGAGTCTCATAACATCACTACCATCTGCCAAAGAAAGAAGGAGCAGCACGGAGAAAGAGAAAGAGGAAATGGAATTGGCGTTAAAATGACTGAGATGCTTCAGTGACTAAACTGAAGACTGATCATGGAAAAAGTGTGAGAGACAGAGGCAGACAGACAAACATAAGAAGACACAGACGGAGACGGAGATGGAGAGTGTTGAGTGGTGAGGTTTAGGCTGATTCTATTTCACTTAATGTAACCATGGAGGCCTGGGAGCCCCAGTGCTGCCTGCTCTGGGCTCTTTAATGTAAATAGCCATCGCTGCTCCAAGACTGAGGCACATGTGAACACACCATAGCCGTGTTATATGACTCTGTTTAACCGAACAGCACTCACAGACACAGAAATTCCTGCTCCAGCACATTTCCCATCACTCAAGTAAGAAGGGGGAGAAGGGGGTGCAGAGAGACATAAAGAGAGAGAGAGATGGAGAGAGATGAGTGCGGTGAGAGAGGAAACATTTCTTCGGCATGAGGCAAAATACAATTACCAGAGAGACAGTTCTCTAAGACAGAAGAAAAGCAATTTATGGAAGGAGAGAAGGAAGCAGAGATCTCCTGGAGTGAAAAGTTCATGATCTCTTCAGAAATGTCCTCTGTGCAGAGTTCAGTGGTCTCTCGGGGACCTGGAGTGCCATGACCTGATTGGCTGTCAGCCTGAGATTGAGGCGCCTGATTGGCTGTGGCACATTCCACATTCTATTCTCCACTCCAACTTACATTCCCACTGATGTTGCCCTATCAAATTATACTTGGCTGCTGAAGACAGTTAAAATGTACTAAATTTGTCCTAATACCAAGTTCAATAGGATCTGAAACATTCCATCATATTCAAACTGTGGGTGTTTTGCTACAAAATTGGCAAAAAGTACCTTGTCTGAACAGATTTTGGCAGCACCTGCTCAATAATAGTCTTTTTTCATAACCTTTTCTCCTTCCTTTCCTGACCTTATTATGTCACTGACAATATGCCATTATATGGACAGCAATGAAAAGTTCAAGTTCGTGGGTTTTGAGTCTATTTCCACATACACTGGTTGAGCTTTTACAACCATCAGTCAGCAGCCTCATCACATGTGTCAAACCCTTATGTTGGCAGCCCTTTCCCCGTTGCCCCATGGTCTAAAACAATACACCACATCCTTCCATTGTGCCCACCATGCCCGCCTCAACGCAGCGCTCTGCCCCTACGTTGTGCCTCTTGCACCCTTGTAACATGGGCATATGTGTGGGTGACCATCCTGTCCCCGGGCGTGTGTATGGTCACGTGTGTCTCGGCGGCCGGGCCAGTGGCGAAGGGAAGCGGACGTTCACACATGCACGCATAAGTGGGAATCCATTAAGCCGCATGTAAAACAAACTCAACATGTGCTGCTTCCTTTTCCTATAAGGGAGAGCTTTTATCCACAATGACCCAGAGGTTCACAGCTAGAGGGCCTGGGCCTGTGCTCAGAGTTGAAAGACAAGGGCAAGCCCTGAGGTTACTTCATGTGGGTGAGAGGTCAAAAATGATGGCAGTAAAAAAATAAATGTTTATATAACAGACAGATGGTCAACAAGGCATTAACCAATAAATTTAACAGTAAAGAAGAATATTTGATGTTCTTTATCAGATACTATGAGATATAATGTAAGATATAATATATCTAACATTACTAATGTGCTACTAATTATTACTATTATTATTATTAATGATATGGATTTTTGTTTTACATACATTCTTTATCTTCGCTTAATGTTTACTATTAGAAACATATTTTATTATAATGTCATGTAATAAAAAAGCAAAAGACGGATTACTATTTTTGATTCCAACCCTATTTGCAAATAAATATATAAATAAATAAATAAAAATAATTGTCGTAATGCTGTAATTATGGTGATAATGTTTGATGGGGCAAATATGAAAACACAAATACATTCAGATGCAAGAACTATTTGATGCAAGAACTATTTGTACACATTGTCAGTTTTCAGATAAACATGTTCCCCACTTTGGCAGATAAAATTTTGCCATGCAAATGTATATCAGTCGCGATCAGATCGATTCCCAGTAAGAGTTAATTCAGGGCTGTTCTACCTGATGTCCTCTTTGCAGCCAGCGCTAGGATATAGAGGCGCCACAAATCCTGTTGTCTCTTGTTTATCAAACTCCACATCAGTAGTAACCCTGCTGCGCATGTAAAATTCCAACTGATCCTAAAGTACCAAACCCTGGGACTTGTGCTGAAGAGCTGGCAGAACACCAACAGGAACTGTCAGGGATGGACAGAGGAAGATTAAAGAGGTAAAATGAACAAATGAGCTCATGCATCGAGGAAATTGATGAAAATGAAAAGAGCAACATGTGGAAAGAGGAGAGCGTGAATGAGGAAACAATGTCTTCCATGAGTCAGGGGTAATGTCAGGGGAAGGGTGAGCAACACCTTTCTCTAACTGTCCAACACTGAATATCCAGCCTGTCACAAGATCGCCTAACAATGGGGCAGTTGGGACTTTGGTTGCAATAAGAGATAACACAAACCCTTCATATTACATCATGACAAGAGGATGAAGAGGTTTAGTCCACACCTTCCGCCAGTTTATGAGGAACAGAAACAAATAAAACCCAACAGAAACAAAATGATCTCCACACTTCCACCAACAGATCTTGGAAAATTGGGAAAACACTGTTTTACTCAAACCACTTATGCTAACGTCCACATCACAACAAAGAAGCTATCCACAAAACCCAACTGAATATTATTCATAACAGTCCTAAGCTGGAGACTGTGTCTCATTCGTGCACAAGCTGAACACAAATTTCCAAAACAGATATGGATCTTATCTATTCCACATTTTGGATTTAGAAATTTGGAATGCCCTAAAATTTTTCATCACTTTAAACATGCACCTTAAAAAATATCAAATGAATCACATCAGGATTTCAGGTTACAGTATTAACCGCATTAGCGAGGCCTTTTTTTTTTTTTTTTCAGCTTTCTCTCTCTCTTTCACACACACATACACACACACACACACACACACAATGTGGTACTAGAATTGTCTTGGTGGTAATTTGAGACCAGAGGGGACTTTTCAGAGGAAAGCAGCTCAAAGCTAAGTGAGAGCAGCTGATGTTGCATCATACTTCAAACATTCTTCAAATTAACAATATGTCAAAGGCTATGGAGTGCTCTCCGGCACACACACATGAACAAACACTCAAATCTGCTTTGAGATTATGAGTAACCTACCACCTCTAAAATAAGTCCATTCTGTGTATTAGGATGATATGATGAGGGGCTCTCCCACAACCTTTGCACGTTATGGGACACAAGAGAAATGATTAAAAGATGGGGGAGGGAGTTCAATATCATTCCTAATTCCTAATCCACCACCGCTATTATCATAAGGTTATGTTCTGCAGCAGCAGGGGGGAAGATTCTCACCAGTGGCGGACATTGCAGATGTTTCTGGAACTGTCCAAGGCCAGCTGTTGGAATGTTTTCCCACCGCATGAAGAGATGAAGGCAGCAACACTATTGGCTGCCCCCACTGAGTCACATGACCAGGGTCATGTGACCAAGGACAGCCTGACTGGTAGGTTTGGCAGCTGACCATCGCTGCTATGGTCATGTCAACTGGACTGGCCCACGTGGGCCTGGGCCACTGATCTGAGGCCAGAAGGAGAGAGAGAGAGGATGTGATTGTCAGCCACATCAAGCCTCTCACATACTGGGATGGATACATTGTTTGTAGGGTGGGAGATGCGGTATGGTAGACAGACCATGGTCACTTGCACAGATGGTCTTTTTTAATTTTGTGTTAAATGTGTGATACATTCCTGCAGTATCATTCCGTAACATTTCTCTCTATGCCTCTATGACTTTGTGTCAGATAGTCCTGGGTAATCATCCAAGGAGCAAAGTAAACAGCTTCAGCGAAACAGCTGATGGGTTTGAGGCCCGCTCGACTCTAACTGATTTGTGCTGACAGACGTGTGCAAACATCTCAAATGTTGCTCGCTAATCAAAATTAAAACCCTCTGCACAACAACAAGCAATGTAATAAATGGGTGTATTATGTCTGGTTGTACATGTAGGGGTGTGTGTGGTAAGATGTGTAATACAGATCAAGAAGTAAGAGTGTGAAATATTAAATCAAGAGAAATTCTAAAGCACACTGCACATTCATTACAAAATCATTTACGAAAGTAAAAAGCCTTTATTTTTATGGCCAAGCTGTCCAAACATCCTCATGCCTACTATTCCAAATTTTGAATTTTCAATCTAAAGGAATGACCTCACGTCAAAGCTGAATGGAATCACATCAAAACATTGGATTATCTCTTGAGATTTTGGCTTTTGGGGTAATTTTTCTATTTTATCTTTTCTTGTTTTTGTTAATTTTCGTCACAAATTATCAGCTTTTCTTTCTTCAGAACACGGAAAGTCGTTCAGGTCAAACAAAGAAAACGATCATTCCCGGTCACAACCATCGACAATGAGGCAGATTCACTGCTGTGCGTGACCTCTCAAATTGTAAACAGCCAAAAATAAATGGATAAAACTTTCATGAATCTTTACATTAAATGTCAATATCCATCACATGGATGTAGCTTTGAGCTTAAATTAGCTCAAATAAAACCAAAGACCTATTGAAAATGAGGAAAGTCCTGTTCGTGGAACAATTCACACAATGTTAAAGAAAACTTGGACAGTTAAATGAATATGGTTCTTTTATTACCCATAGGCCTCTGACCTGACGCCATCTAGTGGTCCCTCTTCTGCACGAGATAGTGACTCCCGCTCAGTGCTGCTGTGGAGGAGGGATCTTGGGAGAAAATTAAAGAAAAAAAAAAAAAATCATAAAGATGAGGAGTGAGATGTTAGTTCTCACAATCAGTGATTACAAAGTGCTTTACAAAGGGCAGGCAGTCAATACACAGACAAATGACTGTGACATTAGTGAGCAATTATAACAAAACAATAAAAAACAAACAAAATACACATGTACAGTATACGTGCATATACATACATTCAGATATAAATGTAAATTTATAAATACACACACATCTTGTGACAGATTCTGATTTTGTAAGTCTGATATTCTTGGGCTCATCATTCTATTATTTACACTGTAGAGTGGAATATTGTCATGGATCAGTTCTAAAACCCATAAATACAGTTGAGTTGAATCAAATCAAATTGAGTGTGAAAGTCGAGATGGGCCGATGAGAGAAAAAAAAAAGGGGTAGGAAGGAAAAATTGAGCAGAGCGACAGAGCAAGAGCAGTTGATAAAGTCTAAACTGCTTCATATTAGCTGCATGATGCGCAAACAAATACCTATTCCATTGAAGCATCTGCTCTGAAACGAATGCAGTGACAAGCACACACTCCAGTCAATCCCCTCAACACGCAACAACAACAACAGCAACAACAACAACAACAGCTGTTAGCATCTCGCGTGTAACTCCATTTCCCCTCGGCGTCACAGCAGCAGTCCCTCCCCTCTGGTGCGCGACTCTGTCGTGACAGACATGACAGTTATAAATCACCTTTTCTTCCGCCTATTCCCAACCGGACTCGGGATGCAAAGAGCTGCTGGTTGGGAGTAGGGTGTGTGTGGCTAAAATTAGAGGTCGTCTCAATCAACAGGCTGATTTAGTGGTAACAAGTGTGTGTGTGTGTGTGTGTGTGTGTGTGTCAGTTCTAGGGCAGATCAGTAGACTGATCCCTCTGGATTTCCTGTTCCTATGGGACACTGATTATTATGCTCACTGTCACTGAGGAAAACCATTTTCCTTTTTTTTTTTTGTTTTTTTTTTTTTTTTTGTTTGTTTTACTTGGATGTAAAATAAGAAATGGCTAAATAAATAAATAAATAAAGACCAGCCCCATAAACACGCAACGTCAACAACACCCCAAACACCACCAAGTCAAGCAAAGGTGACCTTTGACCCTTTAAAAAGCTGGGTATTAGCTACCTTATCAGTGCCACGCTCCCGCTGTCACCCCATCTCTTTCTCAGCCCAATCTTGAATTATTAAAATAACAAAGTGAGAGTGAAAGAGGAGGGTGCGGGGGTTGCAGTAGTGTGCGCTGCTTCTCATGTTGCATGCAAACCCTGTAAACCCGGCTGGGGGGCTTAGTTGGAAACAAATGCAGCAGAGGTGTGTATGGATCTGTGGTGGTTTGCCTTTCAGCTTGTGCCAGCGGGGGGTTATGGGGAATGATGGTGAGACCAAAGTCAGGTTAGTGTGAGCATGATTATGTTTTTACGTGTGCGACAATACATGTGTGTGTGAAGAGGCATTTCCTACCAACACTCTGTTAAAAGATATAGACAAGCTGGCTAACCTTGTAGAATGAATTGTGTTTTCTGTCAGCTGCAATGATACTGTACTCGCCAAAGTAAAAGAGCAGCAGCGTTGCTACAGCCACACTTTAAATCAGATATGTGCATAGTTGTATTTCTTTGCACTTAATCTACATGCACAGCTTGGTCAAAGTGAAAAGCTGCAGCTGCACACCTCAGTTATACATTTAATAAGACCGATGTTTTGGCCTCACAGAGGCAAGCGTCAGTCAGTGGTTCAATACATGCTCAAGCCGTTTTACCAAAAAAAAAAAAAAAAAAAAAAAAGAAAAGAAACTGACGTATGTGTGTAATTTACCCACAGACGTTCCAAAAAATTAATAAATGAATAAAGATACGGGCAGGCTGGGAATTTCTGCGAATTCTTTCATTCTTTAACATCTTTTTTTTTCTTTTTTAAATATCTTTTCTGTTTTTGTGTTTGTTTGAACTTTATGTCTTTTGGAGAAATATGCAAAGCAATATCCACATTGCTCACATATTAGAGCTGTCAAATGATTGAAATTTTTAATTTGATTTATCAAATTGTAGGTAGGCTGTAGGTTAGATTTAGGATTCAGTCGTCAGTGATCAGTTATCAGTAATTGATTGACCTATTGCCCAATGCATGTTTTTTCTTTTTTGGACTGTGGGAGGAAACCCATGTAGATAATTATAATTAATCAACATTCCTAAATATTATCAAAATTCACGTATTCTCTGTATATTGCTAGATAGATAGATAGATAGATAGATAGATAGATAGATAGATAGATAGATAGATAGATAGATAGATAGATAGATAGATAGATAGATAGATAGATAGATAGATAGATAGATAGATAGATAGATAGATAGATAGATAGATAGATAGATAGATAGATAGATAGATAGATAGATAGATGAGATATCCTGAGCGTGCCATTTTGTGCATGCGTTAATGCCTTGATTATTATAATCATTTCACTCAAACACGTTCATTTTGACAGCCCTAATACTGATATGATGTAATATTGAATACATAATATATAAATAAACAATAATAAAAAAGAATGTTTTGTCATGGTGGACGATGGAAAAGACGTAAACCATATGACCACAGCAGCATAAAAAATTCATATGCAAAAAAACAACTTTCTCCGTTCCCTGAATCATATAAACTGTTTCAGTAAGAGGTTGTCGAGGTTATTTGAGGTAATGTCACTGTGCCCTTTGCTCCTCTTCCGCCGTCATCTCTCCTTTCCTCGGTCTCCCCCTCACTTCTCCTATCACTGCGTCTCCTCTGGCCTTGTGTTTGACGTCTCTCTCTCCCATCCTCATTCCTCTTCAAAGACTGGGAGGAGAATGCGCCTGGCCTTGAGGCTCAAGCCATAACACAGCTCAAACACAGGTGCACACACACATTACGCTTATCTTGTGTCTTTTACAGTAACTGTTCAGAAATCTGCTCATAAAGTTTCACATGGCTTTGCAGCAACACATTGAAACATAATGTCGAATTCACACATGAAGTTATTTGTTCCAGAAACTCCACTTGTTTGACACACACACACATGCTCCCACACACACACCTTTCCGTTTCACCCGGCTCTGAACCCGTTCTCCATCCACCATGCTGAAAACTAAATAAACATATGTGGCGAGTCATTCGCCGTGTGCCCCTCTACCACTACTGCCGCTGCCGACCCCCTCTCCTCTGCAACCCCTTTCCAACCTAAACCCCTCAACCTCCGTCCAGCCTGTGCCTTCCTCACTCAGGTTTCACCTCTCAGCTTCCTGCTGCTCCCAGTCACGCTGACACACACTCTTACACTCAACCTATTGACTGTTACTCTTATTCTTCACTTGAGTTAATAGCAGCAACACTCTTATTTAACAAAAAAAAAAAAAGGTGCAGTATTCAAAATCACACCAATCATAAATCAAACATAAGTATGAAAAATGAAAGTGTTTTGGGAGATATTGTGTCTTTATTTATCTCACTGTATGATATATTAAATTACTCATTGTTGATGCAGTGAAGTGGCTTTTTTTTTTTTTTGAATTTGATTTTTTGAATAATGCATTTTATATATTATGTGTGTTTGGAGCTTGGAGATATTTTTACTGACTTTGTGTCACAGTGATGGGTATTTTCACCATTTGATAAACACACATTTTGACAATATTTAACAGAAAACCGAAAATAAGTAAATGACTTAAGTAGATGTGATTAGTAAACTTCTAACTCTCGAGTTAGAGTTTCTATCTAAGCTGTTGTTCAGACTGAGAAAAATGCGTCAACACTTTGCTCTAAAGGTTTGATGTAAACTTTCAACATTTAGTTAAACTTTTAAAAACTTCTGAAAATAAAATCCAGATTAAACCACATGGAACGGCAATGGAAACTGACATTATATCTTACTATAATATACTTGCTTTACTTACATGTTACTGGAGGAATTCAGACATTTCCATATATTTACTTATGTCTGAAAATAGCACTAAATTAAGTATAAGGGAAATACATTTTTTAGCGTGTATGAAAGTAGATACATTGGTGTGGATCTGCTGTTTCGGGGTTGAGAAGGTGAAAGGAAATTCCAATTCAGCGAGTATCACACATGTTATACCTGGACGGGGCAGCTAAGGAGCTTCAGAATCACATGATCATATCGTATTAAATGTTCAGACACACACACACACACATATATATGGAGATAGAGAGACGTTCATAGATAGACACACAGATAGACAGCCGTCATTTAAGTCTCCACCGTCACTGATCTTGTCTACTCTCTCTCTCTCTCTGGCAGTGAGCTGGGGTAGCAGGATTACTTTCTGTCAGCAGCGTGACAGCTGTGTGCATCTGGTTGTGTAGGGGCCTCTTACAGCTCAATCCACACGTCGTTTCGCCGGTGTCTGGGCCTCTGGACTTGCTGCCACTGCTCACCTCATTACCAACCGAGCCACACCTCCATCTGTCCTCCTAATATCTAAATCCCTACTGCAGACTAGTTGGGGTAGTCAGGGGTCTGGAGGAAGTGGTGTTTGGAGGGGGTGCTTGGGGTAAAGGGGGGAAACAAGATCCGGGAGGAAGGGTTTTTTGCATGGCACATGAGATTTTATTAAT